>PVJH01001111.1:0-234087 GCA_004026705.1 Nesogale talazaci
GAGGAGGAGAAACCCAAAGCTTTTATAGCCTATTTTAGGCGTGGCTCTATGCAATTGGTGCAGAGGCTCTATAACGTCACCAGTAACTCTTGAGTATGCGCAGTGCTACTTGTTTATCACTTTCAGGCTAGGAGTTGGGGTGCGGCCAGGCGCCATCTTGTAATGGCTATGGGCACGTTGTTATCTTGGCTTCCACATTGGTCATCTACATTCATTCTGTTATTTTTTTGCTTGGGATTTTTTGTGCATGTGTATAGATTTATGTGGATCATCTATTCTGAGTTAATATTTGTGCAAGGACTAAAGTTAGTATCTAGATTCATTATTTTGCATGTTTCCTACTTTTTTAGGGCCTCTTGTTGAAAAAACTAGTGTTTGTCTCCATGCAATTGCCTTTGTACTATTGTCAAAGATTGGTTAATTATATGTCTGTTTCACAGATCAATTCTGTTCCATTGGTCTATTGTTTCACCAAGACCGTTGTGTTAGTCCGAGTAGGCTAGAGGAACAAATTTCATAGACATGCATATAGATATGAGGAAAAGGTTTATATACAAGAGGAACAGGGTGTTGAGCCCAGTCCAGTTCAAAGTCATAAGTCCGATGTTAACCCATATGCCCGACATCAGTCTATAAAGTCTCCTTCCAACTCACAAAGTCCCATGTCAGTGGGTGCAGAATCCTGGCGCTGGCAGGGGTCTCCACATGGCTCAGGGCTCAGAGTTCATCAACAGCAGAAGCAACTCATCACTGGCAGAGGTCTCCATGTGGCCACCCCAGCTTCAGAGGTCTAACTTCGTCAGGGCAAAGTCGTGAGGTCTCTCTGCCAGCTCCTCCAGCTTTTCCAATGCTGCCATCTTGTCTTTTCCGTGATTCATTGTCTCTGAGACTAACTCCCAACAACTGGGGAAGAAAATTTTCTCATCTTCACGAGGGAAATATCGCAAGATTTCCCAGAAGTCTCAGCAGAAAGCCATGCCCACATGGAGGCCACATTGGCTACTCAATGGCTATCTCCAGATCAACAGGCTAGATACCACCCCTACATTTCAATCATAAAATTAACATAAGCACATGACTGCCACAATTGTATTATCTTGCTTACGTAGTTATTTTCTAAGGTCTTCAAGGCTTAATATCCATATGAATCATTTCTCAATTCCTTAGGTCTTTTTACAATGTTTAATCTGCTTTACTTTTCCTCATTTAAATAGCATACATATTTTATTAGATATAAGAAAATCATTTAATTTTTTATCACTTATGGGAGAAAGACCTGGATTTCTACTCCTCTAAACAGTTACAGTCTTAGAAACCCACAAATTAAGCCACTCCGTGGGTGCACTGAGTCAGTCAAAATAAGTTTGGTTTAGGGTATGTAAATTCCAATTAGTCACTATTGATACATGAAAGCAGTTGTCTTTTGTATGTTCTCTTTGAATCCTGTAATGTCTCTATAATTTCTCTTTTTTTCCAGGAGGATTTTTGTTGATTATATTTTTGGATTTTCTATAAAAGCAGTTATATTTTCTCTTTCTCAATATGCTTGCCTATTCTCATAATATTCCTTTCTCATAATATTAATTATAAGACATTCATCATGATGTTGAATATGAGCCTTGGAAGGGGCCATTCTTGTTTGTTCTTGATGTGAGGAAGGAAACATCTAGTTTTTTGCCATTACACATGATGCTAATTTTAGGGCTTTTGCACATAGTATTTATCAAACTGAGCAAGCTCCTTTCTATTCAAATTTTCAGAGAGATTTTTGTTATTGTGAGTGAGTGTTGGATTTTTCAACTATTTTTTCACTAGATATTGATATGATAGTATTTTCTATACTGTCAAGTACATATGATAGTATTTTCTATACATCATTTTTAAATGCTAGATCCCCACTTTGTGGTTTCTTATGCATATTCCATGTGCATATCAGAATAAATCACTCTTGGTTGTGATTTGTAATCTTTTGTATGCATTGTTGAATGTGATATACTAATTTTAAGACTCTTGATAATGTTTTAATGAAAGATGCTCTTCTAAAATTTTCCTCATACACATTAATGGTTTTTAATTATTTTATTGGAACTGTGCTGGCCTCACAGTTTGAGTGAGGAAATGTTCCCTCTACTTCTATTTACTCAATAAGGTGGTAGAGACTTGGTGTCATTTATGTACTAAATGTTTGGTAGAATTTTTCAATGAAACTAGCTGGGCATGGTGATTTACAAGAATTCATATTTCTCAATTTATTCCATACTCTGACTCTACCAAATAGTTACCCTTCCAAGTATTCACATCTATTGTTGGGTCCAGGACAAATCTCTACTTTTGGTAAACTCTACTTTTCAGGGTCTGCTTGTATCTTCAGTTTTTGAGGCACTGGTATGTTCTGTAACCTTAATTCCCTGATGGACCTACGAAGAGCTGCTGCTTTCCAGTCTTTCAGCTTCAGTCTCATGAAAATTGTGATGATCTCTACACTCTACATGTCACATCAAACACTGTCAGTATTTGGCTTCAGCATTTTGTTATTATCTGTAATCAAATCATTCATGTTTCATTTACTAATCTACGTATCTGATCCATTTGCCAAGTGACCAAAGCTCATAGTCACCTATTCAATTCTGATTCATAGCAACCCTACATGGATCTCCAAGGCTGAAAATCTTCACAAAAGCAGGCAGCATAATGTCTTTTCCAAGAAGTGACTGGTGTGTGTGTGAACCACGGAACGTAAGGTTAGCAGGCTAATTCACAGTACCACCCAAATACTTTGAGATGTGCTTTGAGCTATCTATGTATTCTTTCCAAGAAAGTTTTATATTTGTAGGGAGTGAATTTCATGACATTAAAGGACACTATTGGAAAATGACTGTTTACATAAGTGGACATTTACATGATAACAAGAAAAGGAATCACTGTCACTCTTGACTTTCTTTCAGTCCATTACATTAACAGCCAGTGGATGCAGTCTCAGTAACTGCGCTGGGGAATATAAATGCAGCTGATCAGATAAGTCCTTGTTCTGAAGACTGGATAAGAAGAGGGGCCTGAATTCAATTAGGAACTGAAGAAGAATGTCATTATTCATGAATATCATGTGTAATTAAGAAAACTTGATACATTGCCTTCTTTTTATGCCTCCTAATTTGAATTCTTAGTTGAAGTAGATAGGAATTGTTCTCTTATCAGTCTGTGTTTGACCACTGTCAAAGAATCAAATGTTAGGCATCTTCAGCTAAAAAAAAATCAAGATCTATCTTATATTTATTCATTAAGCAGTAGATTGAAAATAAACAAACATTGTAAAATGTTATTGTCAATGTTAGATTATTGTTCACACTAGCTAAAACAAACCTTCTGAATAATGATGGCCTTTATGTGAATTGATATGCATCTTATTATATATGTAAGCTAGTACAAATACCTATATATTATGAACTGTATGAATTAAAATCCTTCTTAATATTAGAAAAAAATTGTGCCATATGCTGAATGATAAGATATTATTGGTAGGAAAATTCCATAGAGAGCACTGCACATGTTCAAAGACTGTGTATTTTATATTTGCAGACATAGAACAACTTAAAGATTCTTTTCAAATGAAGCAAACTTATTTCACTACATACATGTTTAGATAGATTAACTAATGTATGTGTGGAGGCTATTTATTTGAACTTTTTTTGCTGTATCAGAAGAGCCTAACAACAATGTATCGAATAAGACTGTACTTTTATTAAGTAATGAGATGTTTTATGTTGGTTGCCACAAGAATTAGTTCACTGACTCAACGAAGTCAGGCTGATATTTTTGTGATTATATTAATCTTTTGTACAAGGTTATCACAGAGCTAGGAAATTCATTTAGGATAAACACATCTAGATGTCTAATGGACCAGAATTCTATTTCTTGACCATGAAGAGTAAATGAGGCTGGGATAAAAATCATCCTTGTTTCATGATACAGATTGGAGATAGCGAAAGTATAGCGATTTGGGAAATCAGCACTCTCCTTTTTGGAAGAGTCCCTCCTTCAGTAATGTAAACTCACGCTCCTTAGGATGTCTGTCTACTCATTCAATTTCCTCTTGTCAATTTCATCCCACATAGATCTTAAAGGAGCAAAATGTTTAAGGAACCTTTTTTAAATTACTATGTAAAATATTGATTGATTTAAAAAAATCATTTTATTGGAGGCTCATACAACTCATCACAACCCATCCATTGTATGCCAAGCACATTTATACATTTGTTGCGATCATCATCATTCTTAAAACATTGGTATCTATTTAAGCCCTTGGTATTAGCTCTTCATCTTCCCCTCCATCCCCAAACCTCCTCCCTCCTGAGCGCTGGGTGATTTATAATTTATTATTTTTTCATATTTTACACTGTCTGATGTCTCCCTTCACCCACTTCCCTGCTGTTCGTACCCCAGGGAGGAGGTTATATTTAGAACCTTACAATCAATTCTCCCTTTCTATCCCACCTTCCCTCCATCTTCCCTGTACCGCCACTCTCACCACTGCACCTTAAGGGGATCATCTGCTCAGGATTCCTCATGTTTCCATTTCCTATCTGTACCAGTGTCCATCCTCTGGTCAAACTGGATTTGTAAAGGAGAATTCAGATCATGATATTGGGAGGGAGAAAGCATTGAAGAACTAAAGGAAAGTTTCATATTTGATCATTGCTACACTGTACACTGACAGGCTTGTCTCCTCCCCACAATCCTTCTCTAAAGGGATGTCACTTCACCTGCAGGTGGACTTTGGGTCCCCTATCTGTACTCCCCCTCATTTACAATGATATAAATTTTAGTTCTTTGATGCCTGAACCCTGATCCCTTTGATGTCTCATAGTCACACAGGCTGCTGTGCTTCTTCCATGTGGGTTTTGTTGCTTCTCTGCTAGATGGCTGCTTGTTTATCTCCAAGCCTTTAAGATCCCAGACCATCAGGTTTCTTCACCACTTTTGCTTATGCACACATTTGTCTTCAGCAATCCTGTAAAGAAAGTGAACATCATGGAATGCAAATTTAATAGAACAAAGTTTTCTTGCTTTGAAGAAGTACTTGAGTAGCGTCCCAGTGACCATCAGCTTCCTTAATGCTAACACTATAAATATAGGCACAGAAATCTATTTCCCCATCATAATAAATAACTTTATTTAGCTACAAACATGCCTGTATTTCAACCTGCATAAATGTTCTTTGCCTCCTAGTTTTTTCCTCTATTTCCTTTTACTTTCCTCATCCCACTATCACGCTCAGCCTTAATTTGGGTTTCAGTACTTTCAGTTACATCATCCTGGATCAATCCCTCCTAGACCTCTCAAACCCTCCTTGCCACTGATTTTATATAGCTTGTTGTTCCCTTGTTCCTGGGTCGATCAACACCACCTCATTTCCCCCACCTCTCCCTCTCTCTTGTCCCCCCGGTATTGTTTGATTTTAAAGGTGACTTCAGAGAATTATTTGCTTTAAAGTTCAAAAATTATCATAGAGCCATAGTTTTCACTGACTAACTGTCACTGAGTTGATGCTCACTCATAGCCACTTTATAGGGCAGGATAGAAAGGCCCCATGAGTTTCCAAGACTGTAGCTATTTGCAGGAAGAGAAAACCCCTCTTTCTCCCCAGACTGACTGGTATTTCTAAATGACTCACTGCCTATACCACCAGGACACCTCAGGCACTAGATTGAGTAGGAGATAAAACTTTATATGAATGTATTAGTGCAAGTAGACTAGAGAAACAAATCCAGGGAGATTCATATGTGTATAAGAAAGAGCTTTTATAAAGAGTATTTGTACATTAAGGAAACATCCCAGCCCAGACCAGATGAAGTCCATAAGTCTGATATTAGCCCATATGTCTGATATCAATCTATAAATTCCTCTTTAGACTCAGGAGTCATATGCAAGAACTCTGAATGCAGGAATATCACAGAAAAATGAGTGGGAAGTCTGGTGGATCCAGTGATGTTTTAGGCATCTCAGCATTGATGGGTGGTCCTTCATCTCAGGGCACTAGCATAGTTGCATGTGTCTTGTCAGGTGCAATGTCCCCCAAGGAGTCAGCTAATTTCCCACCCCCAATGAGCTGTTTATTTTCTTAGCACCTCTAAATGAGGTACTCAAGCTATGACTTAATTGATAGACTAAACTCCATTCTTTCACTCATAAGTCTCAAATTGACAACAGACTATGTAACTACCACAGTGAAGATCTTCAACACTATGTGGTTGATACTATGGAATAGAGCTGCCCTGTACTCCCATTAAATGATAGCGTGCCAGACCTTTTTTTTTGCTATTGTGATATTTTTCTTATGTAATTTTGTTTAAACAGTTTCAGCAGTCATATGTTAAATGCTTTTATATGCATTTGTTTTATAAATATATGTCGCTTAGAAACTTCCTGAAAATGATTTATCTCAATGATAACTAAAAGTTAGAATTAATATCTAAGTTAGACAAGTTACTAAGGTTTTAACATAAATTCTCAATAAAAGTGCAAAAGTTATCATCATATGGAAAGAGATTTCTCATGGTTCAGAGCACCTTGACGCATCACAAAAGCTTCTTATTGCTACAGATCTTTGTATAGAATTAATTTGGACTCACAGAGACACCTGTATGACTCAGTAGAACTGTCCCATTGGTCTTTCCAGGAAACAATATTTATGAAAGCAGATATTTTCTCTTGTAGATATGTATTGCTGTCATTTTTAGAGGCCTGACATGGTAGTTACATAATCTGTTTTGAATTGAAAAATTATGAGTGAATGGATGGAGTTTCAGCTTGATGATGCTGTTTGAAGGCATTAGGGAGATAAATAGCTCACTGAAGGTGGGACATATGATCACTGCCTGTGAGACATTGTTGAGGCCAAGCCTGATGAGCAATGCTGATAGAACCAGAACTCAGAGAGCTGGAGAAGCCATATGAAGATCCATCCCAGAACTGTGATACTTACACTGCCACTGAATTCTTGAGCTTTTCCACCTACTGCTTGTGATCTTTCTTCCTGCATTTGGTGTCATTGCTTGTGCTGCATGAATGTGAAGAAGAATTTGTGGACTGGTAATGGGTATATGGGCTAATATTGAATTCATGGACTTGACCCGGACTGGGCTGGAATGTTTTCTTAATGTGCACTCACTCTTTGATACAAAGTTCTCGCACATACATAGGACTGTGTCTATGAATTTGTTTCTCTAATCTACTTAGAGTAACCCACCTTCCCATTGGTTCTATTTATAGTGACCCTATTGCAACAAAAGTAAACATTGCCAGATCCTGTGCCACTCTCACAATTTTGTCGTAGGTTGGAGCCCATCTATACAGCTGTTGTGCCGATGCTTCTTATCAAAGGTCTTCCTCATTTGGGCTACCCCGATTCTTTGCATGAGAGCATGCAAAATGTGTGAGATGAATCTCATCCTCTTTGCCTTGAAGGAGCGCTCTGGGTTTGATTTAATTGTTCTTTTGGTGGTATATGCTACTTTACAATATTCTTCACCAGCACCACAATCCAACTGCATCTATTCTTCTGTCTTCCTAATTCGATGCAAACTTTCACATGCATACGAGGTTGGACAACACGAGGAGCATAATCAATGATACTGAATTATACATGTGGAAGTTGTTGAATCGGTGAATGTCTTTTTGTGTATATGTTGGCCACAATTTAAAAAATAATAAAAATTATATTAATAACAATGAGTATAAGAAAAAAGATGATATTTTAAAAGTAATCGTAGTAAAGATTGCACAACTCTTCTTGGTATAGTTTATCTATTGGGTTGTACACTATATGGATTAAGTGACAATAAAACTTTAAAAAATACCCCGGCTTATGTCAGGAACACATTAGTCTTAAAAGTAGCATTTTTGATTCTCAGCACTTAAAAAGGTCTAGTGCAATAGATTTACCCAATGAAATGCACAGTTTCATCTCTTTACTGTGGCTTCCATGAGCATTGGCTGTAGATCCAAGATGAAATCCTTGACAACTTCAATTTTTTTGTGTGTTTACCTTTATGTGACCCTACTAGTGTAGCTGTCAAGGTTTTGGTTTTCTTTACTCTGAGTTGTAATTTACATTGAAAATTGTAATCTTTGATACTGATCAGCAAGTGCTTCCAAGTCTTCTTTTCTTTCAGCAAGCAAGATTGTATCACTCACATATCAAAGACTATCAATATACCTTCCTCCAGTCTTCTCAGTACATTTACTTCTCATAAGCCAGCTTCTCTGATGATTTGCTTAGCATGCAGATTGCATAAGTATGGGGAGACGATATGACTCTGATGTACACCTTTCCTCATGTTAAATCATGCAGTATGTCTTTGATATCTTCTCATTACTGCCTCTTGATCCATGCACAGCTTCCACCTGAACACAGTGCCCTGTTCTGGAATTCCCATTCTTCTCAAGACTATCCATAGTGTGCAATGGTCTACACAGTTAAATACCCTAGCATAGTAAATAAAAAAAATTAAACATATTTCTGGCCTGTTTTGCTCTCATCTGAGATCTACCTGACAACAGCAATGATATCCCTTGCTCCACATCCTTTCTTGACTCTGGCCTGAACCTTTGGAAGCTACCTGTCAATATTGCTGCAACCATTACTGAACAATCTGCAGCAAAACTTTGTGTGTGATGTTAATAGTATTGTTCTATAATTTGAGCATTCTGGTGCTAGCTCACGTTTCTTTGGACCGTGTACAAATATATAAACTCTTCCAGTCAGTTGGTCTCCCAAATTTCCTGGCAGAGATAGATGAGTGCTTCCAGCATTTCTTCAGTTTGAACTTCTTCCCTTGATACCACTAGTTCTTGTTCATATGCTACCTCTTGAAATGATGGATTATCCACTAGTTCTTTTTGGTACATCAACTCTGTGTATCATTTCTATCTCCTTTCGATGCTTCCTATACCACTAAATATTTGCCCAGATGATTTTTGAATGTTCAAATGCAAGGCTTGAATTTTTCTTGAGTTTTCACAGATGAATATGTGTGCTGTATGCTTTTTTAAAATTTTGTAGCTCTGTGTCTGTGTGCATTACCCTATACAATTCCCCTTTTTCTTCCTGAGATGCCATTTAAAATATTTGTTCAGCTCTGTAACTTGATTTCTTTCATGTGCCCTTATCAATGCTATGATCAAGAGCCCACTTCAGAGTCTAGTCTGACAAGCACTTTGATCTTTTCTTTCATTCCTCTTTTCTAAATGACCGTTTGCTTTCTTCATGTACGATGTTCTTGATGTCCTCACATAGCTCATTAGGTCTGCTGTCCGTAGTGTTCAATGAAGCAAATGCATTCTAAAAATGTTCACACAATTAAGGGGGAATAAACTCAAAGTTGTATTTTGGGGCCCATGGATTTGTTTTCATTTTCTTTAGCTTTAATTTGCACTTGAATATGAACAAATGATAGTCTCTCCCACAGTCATCTACGTGCCTGATTTCAACTGCTAATATGGAACTTCTTCATTCTCTACCCCCATAGAGGCAGTCAATTTACTATCTGTGTATTTCTTCTTGATAAGTTCATATCATCAACAATCTTTTGCGCTGTTGGTAAAAGGTATTTTCCATTAAGATGCTATTAGTTGTGCAAAAGTCTATCATGTGATCTCGTTTTCTTTCTGCTACCAAGGTCACATTTTGAAATTAGTAGTCCTTTTTGTTTCTAAATTTTGCATTACAATCACCAATAATTACACATTTATCTTGGTTTTGTGTATCATCTATTTCAGACTGACTGTAGAATTCTTCAGCTGCTTCATTATTAGCTTTAGTGTTAGATGCATGAATTTGAATAATAGTTGTATTGATTTCTTTTCCTTGAAGGCTGATAGCAGTCCTCTCCCCACAGCATTGTACTTCATGATGGATCTTGAAATGTTATTTTTGACAATGAATGCAATTCCATTTCTCTTGATTGTTTCATTTGCAGCATATAATTTCCTCATTCACAGTGGTTAATACTAAACCATTCCAGTTCTCCAGTGCATTGAATGGTCCCTCTATTTCCGCTTGTAGCAGTCATGTGCTTATGTTAATTTTGTGATTGAAATATAGGGGTGGAGTCTAGCCTATTAATCTGGAGACAGCCATTGAGTAGCCAATGAGGCCTTTATGTGGGCATGGCTTTCTCCTGAGACTTCTGGGAGATCTCATGATATTTCCCTCATGGAGATGAGAAGCAGTCCACCCCAGTTGTTGGGAGTTAGTCTCAGAGATGATGAATCATGGACAAAACAAGATGGCAGCATCCGAGAAGCTGGAGGAGTCGGCGGAGAGACCACACGGCTTTGCCTTGAAGGAGCAGATCTCTGAAGCTGGAGCGGCCACATGGAGATCTCTGCCAGCAATGAGTTGCTTCTGCTGTTGATGGACCCTGAGTCCTGGAAGCAAGGAGCCATGTGGAGACCCATGGCAGTGCCAGGATTCTGCACCCACTGACCTGTGACTTCATGAGTCAGAAGGAGACTTTATAGACTGATTTCGGGCATATGTGTTAATATCAGACTTATGACTTTGAACTGGACTGGGCTCAATGTCCTGCTCCTCTTGTATATAAACTTTTTCCTTATATCTATATGTGTGTCTTTGAAATTTGTTCCTCTAGTCTACCCGGACTAACACACTACTCTATTTTAAACGAATTTCCATTTTCCTAGATTCATATTTAGTACATTTCATGTTCTCATTTTTAATTGAGGGTTGCAGCCACTTCCTCTCATCTTGAATTGTGCCCCACCAACAAATGAAGATTCCAAAGACTTTACCCTCACCTGTTTAACTCCACCCACATCACTAAGGTTGGCCTGACTTTGAGAAGGCAGCTCTTCTTGGCTCATATTTTCAGGGACATCAGACCCTAGGAGCTCATATTTTGACACTATCTCTGAAAATTCTGTATTGGGTTTTTCTAATATGAAATGCTTAGTATTTAATTCTGTCCATAAGGTTTTAAATATCTGATTCCTCTGAATTGGACAACCTACTCCTTCTTTGTAGTCTGTTTCTAGTCTGAAAATTGTGCTAAAACCCTACTCCCTTTGGGTGACCCTGCTGGCATTTGAAATACCAGTGAAATGACTTCCAGCATCACAGCAACACACAGGCCACCACAGTCTGACAAAAAGTTTGTGTGTGGTTATGTACTAGAGTCTGACATGATTTTCAGTTCAAGAATCATACTTCTACTTTATCCTGGTGTATTAGAATATCTGAGGGATGTTATTCACATTATTTGTATTATCAGATCCTCAGATGGTTCTTATGCTTTGGTCTTCAAACTAGTGTTTAACAAAAAACTCACTACCTAATTTTGTAAGCCATTCTTAGTATTGTTTCTATTATTCTTAATAGACTAAATCTTCAAATAAAGATTATAAGTAATTTCTAATAGAATGTCATATAAATGATCATCATCAATAAAATTATTTTAAAATAAGAGAATTTTATTCTGCACTGGGGAGATTTGGAGTTCCAAGTACTTCAAGATATATTATTTTATACACACTTGTAATACCTAAGAGGGAAAAAAATTAAAGAGAATTGTACTTTAGGAGATTACAAAGTTTAGAAAAGCTTTGATTTCCAGCTCATTGAAATTCAATTAGGCCACTTGTCTGAGAAGAAATTTTAGCTCAAGATGCTGGAAAAGTTCAAGTTCTCCTTGAGATTCAGTGCTACACAGTTACTTTTCTTCATCAGACAGCTGAGCTTGCGGATGGCTTAATTAATCACATCAGCCCAACTGGAAGGCAACAGTTTCAAATTACTCAATAGAGTGTTGTCACTGCCAATGATTTCTTTTTCTATACCTTGATAGAGGAGAGTTTATCATTAACCAACAAGTGTCCTCCAAAACTTGGTTAAGAGTGCTTTTAGAGACCAAAAGGAATATTTTGGTCTCTAAAATTTATTAATTTACCATATTAAGATGGCATAAAATCCAGAAATATAACATTTAATGTCTATAGCACCAAAGTAAGCATTTTAAATTCTCCACATTGCAATAATGACACATAGTATAGCAGTTAAACATGTCAAGTCTATTTCAAATATTGAATTATTCTTTATTATGCCTTTTACCTACAAATGCTAATGCTTATATTAAGTTCATATTTTGCTTGGGCATCTTGTAATGCACATTTTTATTCTACTTAATGACATCTAGTGTTTTTAACAAATACAAGTTTACTTATATTTGCTTTATAGTTTCAATTTATTTGTATTTGTAAGAACAAATATGAAAACAAACTTTAAGAATTTCATAAATTAATGTACTGATTGAGTTGTAGTCAAAAGGGGAAATATTAGGGCTTTAGCTGAGATGGGGTAAGTTTTCCCAAGGAGATTTTCTTAGGATAACTCTTGCTATACTTGAAAAATAAACAGGAGCATTGTCATTAAGGATAAAAAATAATTTAAACAACCTTGATGGAATTTTCTTAGTCTTTCCCCTAAAATATCGGTATAGTAAACTCTTGTGATTGCAGTGTGTTTTCTGGAAAATCTGTGAAGATTATCCATTTGGAATACCTAATAACAGCCTTAACCTCCTGAGTTGAACTCACTGCTTTGAATTGCACTGGCCAAGGCGACCTCCGCAAAAACCACTGTTTTGATTGAATCTTTTACATTTCTCTCTAGTGAGACTAAGATGACTATATTACTGAGAAAACCGCTCTGCAGTCATGCACTAATTTCAGACACAAATATAAGTTGAAAGAATAAAAAATTCTTCTTTGAGACAAAAAGATATGAAAATTTTCAATGCATAAAGAAGGCAAAAACAATTTGAAATATATATGAAGCTAACATCAGAACACCAAAATATTTTAAAGAAACATTGGTTGAATTTAAGGAATGAATAGAAAATTGCACAATAATGCTTTCATACTTGATATACCAATTTCAGCAGTGAGCAGACTTTTTAAAAAAAGACAATAAATTATAAACTTGAACAATGCCACAAAACAATTAAATATAGCAAAATTATACAAGATATTCCACCTAAAATTAGCATATATGACTATATTAGTTCAGGTAGAGTAGAGAAACAATTTCATGGACACTCATGTATAAAAAAGTTTTATATAATAGTGTAATTGTATCTTAAGAAAGCACCCCGGTTCAGTCCAGCTCAAGTTCTTAAGCTTGATATTAGCCCTTATGTCTAATACCAGTACATAAAGTTCCGTTCAGTTTCATGCAACACATGTGATGACCCAGAGTGCAGGAAGACCAAGGACCAGTGGGTGGAAATTCTTGTGGATCCAGCGGTGTTAGAAGAATCTCAGCACTGGTGTGGGTCTCCACATGGATCCGCCAGCTCTAGCATAAATCGTTTGTCTTGCCTTCAGTAATGTTTCATGGGGAGTGAACCTGTGTCCCACCAACAGCTAACTATAGCTGCAACCTCATTGACAGGCTAAACTACACTCATTCACTCTTAAGTCTCAAATTGACAACAGAGCAAGCATATAACTACCACAATGACAGTAAAGATTTCCTAAAGATGGACTGTATGAGAGTTCACAAATGAGCTTCAATAAATTTAAAAGACTTAAAATCATGCATGTCTATTTAAATAGCCAAGGAAAGGAACAAGAGGAATATAAGAGGACATGTTAGAGCCAGGAACTAAATTCTTCGAAATAATACATGGGAAGGGGAAGAGACTATAATCAGGATGAGGGACACCATCTACATTATCTGTTATTGACAACAACAGGAAATTCAAAACTGAGATTTTAGGGATGGGAAGATGAAAAAGATGGTGCAAAAGTAATAATTATGAATAAGCATGTCATCTTACTTCCAGGCTCAATATGGTATTGGAAATAGCATAGTCACGTGTTAAGATGGCTGCAGCACAGTCATTGCCCTCAAAAAGATTCTTTAATATTTTCTTGAAAATAGATAAAATAAAAAATATCCTAAATGGGGTCTATCAAGATTTCTCAGTGTCAATAATACTGAATTTGTGGCCTGGAGAATTAATTTTTGGAGGGAGAACTGTCCTAAGCATTGCATGATGTTTAGCAGCATCATGGCTTCTAGTCACTATAGTCCTCTAGTTAACCCCTTTCACTTATTTTTGACTTCTGAAAATGTTTCTGTATGACACAAATCTCTTCTTGAGCAGAATAAACATGCCTGGTTGAGATATTGTTTAACTGATGAAGCATAGAAGATTTATTCGGGTTGGCCTCAAATAGTCCTTGTACTAAAGTTATTACCATCTAAGCCTATCTCTTCTAGTAAACAAAATTAATAGAAATGAGAAAAAGTGCGGTTTCTTTAAAACTATTTGCTTGTGTGTCATATCAGGCGGTATAATACTATTGTTGATAGGTGTTGTGGAGTCAATCGTGCCTTATAATGACCTCCTATGATGGAGTAGAATAGTGCTGTATGATTCTTTAGGCTATAATCTTTATGGGAGCAAGTAGCCAAGTCTATTTACCATTGAGTAACTAGTGAGCTTGAACTATGTACATTCCATTAGCAGTGGAGTACTTAGCCAAGAAACCACCAATTACTCCATAGTATCCCTTGTAGAAGGATAAGTATTCCTTATGCAAGAAGAACAAACTCACAAATGACAAATGAATATGCATTCAGTCGGTCTTGTATGAGGGTTCCATATCTGCAAAGCCAACCAAATAGAGATAAAAATTCTAAGGGGGAAACCCCAATTATGTGGTTACAGTAATTCCTCAAAAGTTGGGGGAGTGGGGCTGAGCCCTGGTGGCGTAGTGGTTGTGCGTGGGACTGTGGCCCAATGGGATGGAGGTTCGATTCCAGCTCCACGGAGCAAAGGCTGGGCCTCCTACTCCCACCACCTGAGGGCAGTGATGCCCCCGCCCAAAAAAAGTTGGGGGAGTGGAAAGTCCTATTTACATAGCATTTTCATTGTTTTAGGGATTACAAGTACTCTAGAGGGAGAACCAAATACATTATTTGTAAATAGGACACCATTTTTATATGAGGAACTTGAGCATAGACTTATGTTTTTGTACCCTTGGGTGACAATCCCCTACAGATAACAAGGAACAAATGTACGTAATTGACTGCATATATCACATAGTATGTGTTATGATATATACTAAAGCCAAAATCACTGCTATTGAGTCTATAATAATAGACAACAGCTCTATAAAACAAAGTCTAACTATCCTTGTTGGTTTCCAAGACTTTAAATAATTTTTTGGGGTGTGGGGGAGGCAGCAGTTTGGGTTTTAAAAGCCGCGGAAAGTTTTATTAAGGAAAACTTTTATATTATTAATCATTTTGGAGTGGTCTCTTACAAATCATATAACAAACAATCCATCATTTAATTGTATTAAGCATGCTTGTACACATGTTGCCATCAACATTTCCAAAATTTTTAAAATAAAACTATTGCAGGATTTATTTTTCATTAGGCTCTCTTGGGAAGCTTCTAATTATATCTGAGAATTGCTTGGATCATTGATGGCCAGTATGCATCCTCTGTATGGCTTTCTGCATGAGGTACTCAATTGTATGTTATGCCCACTACAGTGATAGACAGATTTGGACTAACTTGGTGCAATACTCTGTTTCAGACTTTCTCAAGACAAGACATTTGTTGGTGAGGATGACCCGTTTTGCTTTGTCTTATCTAATCTTCTTCAGATCTGTTGATAATCACTTTTCATAACCAACAGGAATCTATAGTAGATAGACTCCAGCGATTTTTTCGTCTTCCTTCCAGGCTCCATCTTCCTGCCTTGTCCCCAACCAAGAGCAGTGGCAAAGCTGTCCAGGAAGGGAGAGAGGAAAAATCGTTCTCCCTCAGAGCAACTGGTGGGTTTGAATCATTGATCTTGGGATTAACAGCCTCACTCATAATCCATTATGCCACCAGAGGTCCTTCTTGTAGACTCTAAATTACTCTCCTCCATGACAATCCATCTAGATTTGGACACTGTAATTTCGTAGGTGAATTTTTAGAATACTCTTAAAGCTGGTCTTCGTCCATGCACTCTGGCCTCCCTGTCCCACTTAAATTCTCCACATAGTACTCAACGTAAATGTAATCAGAACCATGTCTAATTTCACACTATCATGGTTTACCACTTAATGTAAAATAAAATATAATGGAAATTATTTCCATGTTCTACATGATTTGATCTTGCAGATCTTTCCCACTCATCTAAGATCACACTTCCCTGTGGACCAAACGTTCAAGTTATTTTCTTTATTTTTCAAATATCAAGTGAATTGTCTCTTTTGTGTGTCTGGAACGCTCTTTCCTCACATTGGCACCTCACTGCTGAGATCAGAGTGTAATATCACCATCTCAGAGAGCACCACCTTCACCAATCTGTGTGAAATCCATGGTTCTGCAATGGTAGAGAGGGACTGCCAGTCATTACCCCAACCCACGGAGTCAGCTTCCCCATCATACTTGTCACCACCTGGAGTTAAATGAAGGACTTACCAGGAGATTCATTTTAAGTCTGAATTGACTCAGAAGCAGTGGGGGGGGGGAATAGTTACTTGTATAAAATAATCAGCCTCATGGAAAGCAATATCCTCATCAGTCTTGCTTGTCAGTGTAAACATAGTAGACAGTTGGTGAATCCTTAAATGAATTAATGAATTCATCAATTTCTATAATGAAGTTTGTAATGTTTTCCACTCTCCTTTATATTCAATTCATTGTACACTTAACTAGGCTGAGTTTTTGAGCCTTGACTCCAATGTTAGTTTACACCATAAATCCATTTTGGGGGATAATTCCAAAGACAATTTTGTGAAATACTGTACTAAATTAAGAAAGAAAATTATTCTATTTCTAATCCACTTTGAAATCATTCTGTTTACCTATTGCCTAAGTAGGATAAAGGAGATTAAATTGGCTCTGAACAACTACAAAACTAATTAGAGGTGAGAGGAAAAATGTAATCTACCCTTTTGTAATGACACTTTTAAGACTTCCTCTATCATACACAAATTTGGCTAGAATTGCAATGTCTTGTTTGGCACTATGAGGATAACATGAAATTTGGGCATTACTTTCTTAAGTACTTTTTAATTTATTACTTAATCTGAAGGGATTGGAGTGGCTTTTATATGAGGCTGAATTTTATTTCCTTACTTACGCAGAACAGTTGTAGCATCCACAGCAATTACATTTAATCTATTCTCTGCTTTCAACTCATTAAGTGATGTTCTCCAGTTACAAGTCAAATAAATTATTGTTGCAACAGATCAGGTAGGCTGAGTTTCAGAAACAACAGGCCAGGTAATTTTTCCTTCTCTCTTCTATCCCCACTAATTCTCCCAACAGAAATAAGTCTTTTTGATACCAGTTTATTTTAGAGGTAACCAATATCTTTGGCTCATTTTAGTGTAAATTTTATGCGAACATATGCTATTAAGCATGGCTATATCCATTATTTTCTTTTCTTCAACTTGGCAGAAAAGTTAACTCCAGTGTTTTCTGCTATGAATAAGTAATATTGTTTTGTCTATGAATCTAAATATTAAAATCTTCCATGATTATAGAATTATTACTATTTTTCATAAGGAAATAGTTTATTCATTACCATTATGTTTGAGAAAAAGACCTTTTTTATCCAGT
Source organism: Nesogale talazaci (assembly GCA_004026705.1). Lineage (NCBI taxonomy): Eukaryota > Metazoa > Chordata > Mammalia > Afrosoricida > Tenrecidae > Nesogale > Nesogale talazaci. Next base: position 17,655 of record PVJH01001111.1, read on the forward strand.
TATGAAGATCAGTGATGTAAACAAGATGCTTCTATCAATAAGCAAGATTTGACAAATCTTTATCCACAGCTAGCTCCCAGTTGGATCTAATCAAAATTTCTCGAAACAAGACATGAAACAGTTAAAAAGAATTTTTGTCTTATTTATAAATACTTCTTTAATAATTAATTGTCCTGAGATTTAGCCTTGGTAGCATTGTTTGGTACAGTGTCTTTATTATTGAAGGTTGTGTCAGATAAATAACACCTACTTTCAGCCCTTCACATGGAATACAATGAGAAGAATCCCACCGATAAAGAAGTTAGCTTTTTCAATCGTTAAGCAGATAGTTCTCTCCTTCCATGGATAAAACACTGTGCTCCTTACTGGGTTTGGAGTGATGAGGAAGACTGGCATATCCATGCACATGCAATTTCCCAGGCACTTTATGCACGACATTATATAAAATGAGATGCAATCACTCGTGCTAACTTCCATATAATGCAAAAAATGGTAACAATACCTGCATAATGTTCACTTACATATTGAATTTCACAGGCTCTATTCTTTTAATAAAAGCCACCACACGGAGAATTAATAATTATGTCATGCTAATTGAATCGAAATGTCCTCTAGTGAAATCTACCCCTTCCTGTAGAATCTCAAAGTATACTTATGCTTGTAACTATGCATTAATGCATTATTCTGTTTAGTATGTAGACAGTATCTGCTCTCAAAATTTTCCTCAATGTGAAACTTCTTTTTCCAAACTTTGTATTCTATTTCAAACTTTATTTTTAGCAGTATGTATATTTAAGCTACACAATATAAAAAACTGAAAATAATATATATATTAAAGTACTGGGGATTCTCATACAAAGATAGAAAATACAATTCATTAGGTCAAGTACAAGATGTATAGAAAATGAATGGATAGAAATTGAGCTTTTGAAAAGAAATCTGGAAGAAAAAAGATGCCCTTTGAATTTAGATTCATGGCAAAGACATTCTTGTTCCAGCTGAAATATACATTCTTAACTAAATAAACAGTCATTTGCGTTTGGAACCATTAATCTGGAAAATAAGTACCCTAATGCAGAAACAACTAAAATAATTGAAAACCCACATAACCAGAACCTTGGATTAACAATCACCTCGACCAATTTCTCATTTTTGTAATAAATAGGAAAAATTTTACAGTATGCTGAATGTGGGTATACATACATAAAACATGTCCAGAGAAATGATTCTAAATCGATCTGGATTAATTGCAATGTGTACATCTTCTATAGCACCATAACAGTACTAGCAGAGAAAATGTAAGTTTAGAATAATGACTCAGACGTGTGAAATCATAAAATACAGCTGTTCTCATCAAATGTGCTCATTTGTCTTTATATGAAGACAGATTTTTAAATGGTGTCATTGCTGGGTGCAGAAAGACCCTATTGCCTCACAAAGAACAGCAACAAGTGATTAGTTTCTTAAAGAAATTCTATATGGTGTTCCTCTCTTAGCTTGATTTATATTTCAAATTCACTGAAAAGTTGGAGTAGTTGTAATTAAAAGATATGTACCTAGTTGTAAATTAATTTCCTAAGGATTGCATTTAATATGGTAACAAGATTGAGGGAGTATGAAGAAAGGGCGTGCTCTATAAGGATAGCTTTGTGCACAGATTTTGAATGTAATATATTGTGATTTGAGAGCTAAGTATCAAACAGATTTGATAAAATTTAAGAATTATGCCAAAACTCGTGGTAAATGCATCCAAATTGACTCATAATGATCCCATAGAACAGGACAAAACTGCCCAGTGCAAGTCTTTACTGGAAAAGAAAGTCTCACCTTTCTACCAGGAAATGGAGAGTGGGCTTGAACTGTTGAGGTTAGGGTCCCTTAAAACTGATAGAGCCTTCCAATAATGTAGATATAAAGTGAAAGAATATTAGGAGTCAGTCACGCTTATGAAAGTCACTTACTAATGCTCACTCCAGTTGTCTCTCTAGTATATCTAGTGTTTTTTCTTTTTTGTCATAAAAGAAGTACATGCTCATTATTTAAATATTTGCTAAAGCAAGTACCCACATTCTCACCATGCAAACACAATTGCTATTGATATTTTTTGCGTGTTATCATTTAATATTCTTATGCAAATTATGCTTTTCATCCCTGCTATCAATTAGCTACATCTCATTTCATATGTAGCCTATTCTATCTTTAATTAGACAAGAATGTTGTTTGTAAACAATAAAAATTGACTTTGGACAGCACAAAAAATAAATTTAAGAAGTACTTTGAGTAGAGAAGAAAAATTGAGTCAATAGAGAATATGACTCAGTATATGAGAAGAAACAAACTTCTTTTTCCAGTAATGGCAATTTAGGGGCATTATGCCAACTTACTACAGAGCAAAATTTTTGGAATATATATTTTTCTTAAATGTATCATAGAACTAATAAGATGAAGGTCAAAAGCATAGGAGTTTCCAGAGAAATAAAAATAAGATTAGGTGTCCTGTTAGCTCAGTACTTAAAGTCCTCAGTTGTTAACTAAAAGGGTGTCAATTGGAACCAATCGGTAGCTTTACAGGAGAAGATGTGGTAAACTGCTCCCATAAAAATAAGTACTAAATTCTGTTTTCACCTTAAATATGCCTACAGATCTGGAAGAAATAGATTCAGACTAGTTAAATTGCATTGTAGATGTCCTCAGAAGACTTGGAACAAGTCCAAGATAATTAAAAAAAACAAACAAGCATGGAAATGTATATATTTTTCATTGTCACATAGTACATTTTGCAAACATAATGACTTAAATAAAACTTATTTCATGATCCCTTAATTTATGTAATGCAGAATGCTGGACACAAGTTGGATGGGTACCTGTGTTTAGTGCTTCTTCAGCCTGAAATTAGAATGCAATTACTCTGCCTTTTCATGTGGAGGGTCAACTAGGGAAGGAGTAACTTTCAAATTTCTTCCTAGCAGAATCTTTTGGAAGATTTTGTTTCCTTACAAATGTAAAGTTCATAGTAACTTACTTCTTCAAAGTTAGCAATGTTGCTTTTAGTTTTTAACTTTAGGAAAACACTGGATCCTCATTTCAGAGGCTCATTAACTTCAAGGTAACTTTTAGGGAATTCAGTTAGTTCTAAAAGGCCATTCACGATGGTATATTCCATTGGATAGTTGGATAGAAGCAAATCATATATTCTGCCCACTTACAAAGAGGTAATTATATAATGATATAAATACAGGGGGGGTGCTCATAAACAAAGTCTATCATAGAATTCTGTCTACCTCTACCTCATGATCCAAAGGTGATCATTCTGATGAAATATGTCCTGTTTTAAGCTGGGCCCCCAAAATATGCATCCCAGGGGTCCAAGTAAGTTAGATATAGATGATCAACATCCAGACTTTTTATAAACTCTGGCTAGTGTGGAAATGGTTAACAGTGGCCTGTGACTCATAGTAGTTCTAGTTGCATACCTAAGATAAAGTAGAACCTATTCAGAGAAGAATATTATAGAAATTTTCCAAACAGTATTACAAATATGTTTTTTCAAATAAAACATCTAAAATAAAGCAAAGTCAGTAAGATACAAGAAGTGACATCATATGAAAGACATACAACAGAATGACATACACAATGATTTCAGATATTGGAATTATAAGACAATGACTATAGAAAAATTAGGCTCTACATTTTTCTTTAGATAAAGGCCTAGATTGAGCAATAATAATAACTAGAGTCACACGCATACCCAAAAGACCTTCAAAAATTTGTATACTTGTTTATACTTTCTGGTTTTTTGGGGGGGCATCACTGCCTCTAGTGGTGGGCGTAGGAGGCCCAGTCTTTGCTCCTGTGGAGTCGTTGCTGGAATTGAACCTCCATCCTGGTGGGCCGCAGTCCCGCGCACAACCACTACACCACCAGGGCTCAGCCCAAATGCTTTCTGTTTATAGGGGTTTTCATTTTCCTGCCCTTAGATTGCTTGTTATTATTTGCATCTTTTGTTGTCTGGTAGTTGGTTTGTTGCTGTTGGTGGGGTTGTGGGTCATATGAGGTTTTGAATTAGTCATAATAATACTGCCAAAATAAACCTGAGTGGAGCATATCCCAGAGACAAAGCAGATGGATTCTGGGTCCCTGCTAATCATAATCCAAGAAGATTTCTGATAACATTGCCCTCTCTATACTCACCCACATGTAATGAACAAAGAGTGGTAAACAAAAAGTGGTGATGAAAGAAGATGGTACCCAGCTATCAATTGGAATAGTGTCTGGGTTCTTAAAGGCATGTACTCAAACAAGCAGACTTCCAAGCACAGAGTCAAGTAAGTCCATACAGAATTAACATACCAGCTTTTGTGATGCAAAGACAATAATAACAACATTTAAATATAACAACAGGAAAATTATCAGAACCCTAGATGCAAATAACCCTGTTTAGAGAAGGTTTTGGAGGATAGTGGGAGCCCCAAACCCATCTGCAGAATATCTAGCCAAATTAAGCCTCTGAAAGATCCCTTCTAGCTACAGGCAAAGGTCTCAAACAACTTTACTATCAGAGATCATTATAATCATGATTACACTGGATTGAACAGGATAGTTGGTCAGTTGACCTCTGTCTTGACCAAACCAAAAACTGTTCTAGTTGTAAATATTTCTTGCTTGTTCCATGACAAAAATTCCTCTCTGACCTATTAAATATCCATGGTGGTCTTTTCTTTCTTACTCATTATTTGTATTTTTATCTCTGAAGTATTATTATCTTATCTTTAACATTTTGCCTATCTACCATCTATCTATATCTATATATTTCTGTTGAGTTTTCCAGTTTTCAAAGCACAGAAAGAGTAAATTCATGGAAGTAAGAACTATTGCAAGGGTATATAGGGGAAGTAGGAAAGAGTGGGACTTTGGGAGGGTGAGGGGATTGGTGAAGCAAACAATGCATGCTGAAGGGGAGAGAGAGCAACAGAACTGATGGGGATTACATAACTCCCTTTAAATGCGATTTATTCATGGGGGGAGGGGTATATTCTAAAATTCATTATGGTGATGGTTGTACAACTCTTCTAGACATGATTGAAATATTGAATTGGGTGATCTGTGGACTGAGCCAAATGGATGGGTTTAACATCAGATTGGATAAAACTGAACAGAGAAACAATGAATTAGAGCATAAAAGTTATATTAAATTAGTAAATTAGAGTACAACAAACTCTTCCATATGAAACACAAATATGCAAACTGTATATTGAAGAGATGGCAAAGGCATGCATACCTAAGAAAGTCTAACATACAAGGCGATTTCAAATGACTCATGAGGATTTTTCACTACATTTTATTCCCCTTTTCTTACAAACTTTTTTGAAACCCCCTTGTGTGTATTAGGACTCCAGGTTGCACAGTTGCTACATGTTGTTCTGCTAACTGCAAGGTGACCAGGTTGCAGCTAACAGCTGCTCCTTGAGAGAAAGCCCAAACTTTCTACTCCAGCAAAGGCTTGCTGTGTGGTAAGCTCACTCGGGCAATTCTATCGTGTGCTATCAGGATGCCAGGAGGCAGCATCAACTTGATGGTGGTGAATTTGATTTGGGGGCCATATATCATGAGATTCCCAGAAGAGAATGAATGGAGAAAGGGAACATATCAAAAAGGCATTACTTAATAATTATTTTGAACTGATGAATCAAATGAGTATCACATAGACAAATAGGAACTCATTTTCAATACCTTAAATAAACTCCTTTAAAAACAGACAAATTATCACTTACTTAGCTTATATTAAGAAGAATAAAACAGAACAGAAACTATGAAAACTAGAGAAATGTATCTAAAGTTTGATATATGAAGATATATACTAAGGAAAATATAAACTGTATACTCAGAGAACCATGTCTAATATGAAGCAAAATGGAATGGATTTCAAAGATGTAGTCATTTTCTAAGTAAATCTAAATGACAACTTGAGCAGAAGACAATGAAGATGGAAGAAAAAGTGAAAAATCACAAGAGAAAAGTGGGAAGATGATGGCATCTTGATAATGAACATTAGCAGAGATGTCAATGATTTAAGATGTGTATGAAGGCTTTGATGTGTTCTGAAGTCTTAGCATTGTGCATTAAAAGGGATATTTTTAATCATGTTATATTTGGAGCAGCCAAATATGTGTGTATTAGTTTTTAAAGGAATAGAAAAGGGCAAAACAATTGCCAAGTTGTAGATGATCAATAATTAATCATCTGAAAACAGGAATAAAAGAGAACTTAACATCATGTTTGGTAACATAATAAGTCAGGAAAAAAGAAGACCCTCCACACTACCGTTTGACACTGTGACTGCAGCACTGCACGGAAGCATAAGCACGCTTAGGAGAATGGGACAGAGCTGGATACTATGCGTCAGGACCAAGTGGATCTCATTCGGCCCCCACAAAAACGCATGTAAGATAGTTGAAGAAAATAGAAATGACATAACAAATGGGAATACATTCATCGAACTATATCCACAATACATTAAATGTAAACATTTTAAACGATCTGGCATAAAAATTATACATTGTCATATAAAAGCAAATTGTTTTCAGCTGATTCAGTTGTTAGTCTATGGACAGAGGTCTTCCGTGCCATACGCGTTTCTAGTTTCCAATTTTTATGAAGGAGCCCTGGTAGCATATTAGGTATGCAATGGACTGCTAACCACAGGTTCACAGTTCAAAGCCCCCAGACCCACTGTGGTAGAAAGACGGCACTCCCTACTTCCTTAAAGAGTTACAGCCTCAAAAAACTTACAAGGGCAAGTCTACCCTTTCTTAAAGGGTCACTATGAGTCAGATTCCAATTGATGGCAGTTTTCAAACATCTTTACTGAAGCAAATTGTCAGTTTTTTTAGTTCTTTTTTTGTTTTGTTTTGTTTTTACTATTAGGACTGTTGGAGGGTTCAAACCACAGACTTTTCTGTTAGCATCCAAATGCTTAAAGATTGAATCACAAAGAATCCTTATATCAAAACATAGGAGAGATAAAATCTAAAAAGAAATCACAGAAAAAGACAAAACCTTCAAAAAGAAAATTGAAAGAAATCCGGTGGATTTCTAATATTATCAGAATAATTAAATTCTTATGTAATAAAAATCAATAAATATGGGTATTCAATATTATCTTTAAAAGATTCAAATTACCAAAATGGTAACATATTCCTCTCTCTCTCTCTCTCTCTCTCTCTCTCTCTCTCTCTCTCTCTCTCTCTCTATATATATATATATATATATATATATATATATATATATATATATATAAAATCTGTGGTTCTCAACCTTCCTAATGCTGTGATCCTTTAATATAATTCCTCATGTGATGTTGACCCCCCATTCATAGATTTATCTTAACCATAAAATTAATTTGGTTGCTACTTCATAACTGTAAGTTTGTTACTGTTATAAATGAAGCGACCCCTGTCAAAGTGTCATTTGACCCCCAAAGAGATCGCTATCCACTGCTCTCTCCCTCTCTCTCTCTCTCTCTCTCTCTCTCTCTATATATATATATATATATATATATATATATATATGTGTGTGTGTGTGTGTGTTCATTATATATATTCATTTTTCTATATATATATTCATTATACCTTCAAAACATACAGACCAAAATGTGACAGAAGGATTAGAAGAAATAGGCTTAGTTACCATCCAAGGATATTTTAAAACTTGTTTCTCAATTACTGATAGAACAAGTAACTGAGATATTAAATTGCTAAAGGTGAGTGTGACATTAACAATACCATTATGGAAGTCTGGGTAGACTAGAGAGAAAAATCCATGGACACTCATGTGTGAAGTACAAAGAGGCTAATATATATGATAAATTGAATATTGAGAAAGCATCCTAGCTCAGTCCAGATCAAGTGCATAAGTCCAAAACTAGCCCATATGTCCAATACCAGTATATAAGTTTCTGTTCAGACTCAAGAAAAACATGCAACGATGCTGAGTGTAGGGAAATCACAGGCCAGTAGGTAGAAAATCTTTGGCTCCAGTGACCTAAACATCTCAGCGCTCTCAGGAGTCTCCACATGGCTCCTCCAAGCCCCAGGGTACGTGGTCCAATCAGTGTAGTGCCATGTGTCTTATCAGTAGAGTGTCCCTCAGTGAGTGAGCGGAGAGTATGTCTTCTGTCTTCAAGGAGGAAATACAGGAGTTCCTAGAATTCTCAGAAAGCCATGCACATGTAGCGGCCTCATTGTCTATGATTTGATTGATACCCTACCGCCCACTCCTTCACTCCTAATCCTCTCAAAGTGACACTGGATTATGTCCCTACTATTACCATTAAAAATCTTTAGGGCCATTAGCACATATAGAAAACTATATCCAACAGCAAAATACACATTCAAGAGTAGGCCACATATATTTATAATACTTCTCTATTTACTAAACAATAATGCAAGTTCCAATACTTTTAAAATTTGATCAAATTTCAAAGTGTTGCAATAATAGAAAATATGTTTCCTTTCCACAAAGAATATGGAATATACACCACTAAAAATACCCAGACGTGTTTGCTTCGGCAGCACATATACTAAAATTGGAATGATACAGAGAAGATTAGCATAGCCACTGCACAAGGATGACATGCAAATTCGTGAAGCGTTACATATTTTTTAGTGACAGCAAATGAATTGTGGGCTTCTTCGTTTTATGGACTGGCTCATGTTTTTATTACTATTCCAATAAAAATACTGAATTGTAGAACAGAAAAAAAAACCTAGACTCTTCTCCATATAATGTGATATTGATCAATATCCCTCTAAATAATACATATAATAGATAAGGTTTATGTCAATGGGGCTGGACTAGGATCCCCAGTGATTTGGAAGTTATATCCCACACAATGAAATCCCTTCATAATGGAACCTGCTTTCAGCATCCAGTTTGTTGTAAGATTACAGCTCACAGCCCTGAGGGAATCAATTGAAAAAATGTCCTTTGGAGTGTGACCTGCTTCTCATATAAGTGGAGGCTGTGGGAGATGTTACTTGCTTTTTGCTGGACCTGTATTCTACACCCACTCATCAATGTCCGTTTCCTTTGACTTGAGTCAATTCCTGCCATGTTACCTGCCACATCTCATGTTATAATAGCAATTTTAACAACCTCGAGTGACTCAGATCATGTTCTTTGAAATATTTAGGGAAGACATCTTTGGAAGCCTCAGGGAGTAAGATCAAGGTTGTAGAGTAGATGGGAAAACGTTTCTAAAGGAAATTATTTTAGGATAACTCTAGAAGAATAAAGAGTGCATTGTTAAGAAGTGGGGGGGAAATATCGATACAAATTTCTAGATGCTTTTCTCAACATTATGATTTGACACTTCCTCAACATTTTTCCTAATAAGCCCCCTTTGTGATTTTCGTTTGTCTTTAAGAAAATATATCAAGATTACCTATTTGTAATACTAAAAAACAGTCACCATATCTTTCTGAGTGGACTTTGTTGCCTTAAATTTAGCTGGTCCAGATCTTAGGAAGTCACTATTTTGGTCGGACCTTGTTTCCTTTTGAAGGTACCTAAGGAAACTAAGTGCTTTACTGACAACTTGTCTATTTCCATTCACTCACGGCAGAGACATGTTTAAACGCGAAGCCTCGTGCTTGCATGGATTACACAGTAGCAATAATATATGAATTATATTCAAGTGTCTAAAAGAAATTTACAGAGATATGTATTATAATGTTTATAACAAGAACAATAAGGTTTACAATAAGGTTAAGTTCATAGCAAAAACATGGCTTGCCATAGAACTGAACTGCTATAACTGAAATCCCATCAACAATTGAATTAATGTAGACATCTTCCCTATAGAATAGAGTGAATAAGTGCATTGTAGTTGCACTGTCTGGTATCATTAGCTGCAAGATTGAAACCCACCAGCGGCTCCAGGGAACAAGGATGAAGATATGCATTTCCATTAAGATCTTTAGCCTCAGAAATCCTTGTCATGTTGCAAAAACAACTTAATGGCAGTAGGTTTTGGAAATCACTGAGTTACGAATGCATATGAATGGTGTCACATCTAGAAAAAGTTTTAAAAGTAGGCAAAATTGGACTATATGGTTAAGGATCCATACATACTAGTATCACTATCGAGCAAAGGAAATGTATATTTATAAAAGTCCAAACTGTGCTGCATTGACATGGTAGAGGAATGGCTGGAGCAATATAAACAACACATTGGCAGTGTCGGTGGTGCCAGATTTGGGGAGTACTTGCAAAGAAATCCATCACTATCCATCCTAGAGTGTTTTATGCACTTTAAAAATTTTTATGTAGATGACAAAATTGAAAAAGCAAGAATGATAATAAAAAATAGAAAGACAACGTGGTTGTGAAAGCACAACTTTTAAAACCATTTAAACTATTGGATGCCAAAGAAACTGTCATTTTTTCCCAAACCATGATGTCAGATGCATATCCAGACATCATACTATTCCATACTTCATTCATATCAAACAATGTTGGGCAATTGCTACCACAATCAGTTCCAAAACATTTTCTTTCTTTTTGTACTCCTTGATATCAGCTCCATCTTATTTTTCCATGAAAATTCCCTGCCATACTCCCCAGGGAGACTTATTCTAGTTACTGTCTCTATAGATTCATCTATACTGTGTTTCACATACCAAAAAATATGGAAAACACATAAATGAGAGCATAAAGGCTACCAACAATGACAAAATAAAACAGAGACAAACCTCAATATGAAAACAAACACACTCACTGTTATTAAAAATCATATCAAGCACAACAAGGGAGATTGACTGACAAGGCGCTAACCCTTCCAGGAAGATTTATCATTTTAATCCATTATAGTTGTCTCTCCAATAGTCTCTGGTAAGCAGTCTATTTTCATCCCTCAATTATGGTGAGAAGAAACTCACTGAAGGGACATCCCTGTGCGAATCCTGCAAATGTATTGGGGTCTCCAAAAGTACATAGCTTCTGCACACAAGACTCTCAAAACTGAATTTCTGACACCATTCCCTCCTTAAAATTTGGATTACGTAATTTGCAATTCTTAGAGCATGGATGTTGGTGTGCTTCTTCCATGTGGGCTTAGTTGACATCTCAGATGGCATTAGGTGACCAGACGTCCTGCTTTTTAACACTTGTCCCGCGTCCCATGGTGTTTTAAAATTAAAGTAAATATATTGCAATACTATTTTTGCATTCTATGAAAAATGTTGTTGCTAAATATAGACCAAATTTTCAATCAAGAAACCCCTCGCCCCCCCCCCCCACTCCCTACCCCGGTCAATGGTGTTCCACTTAAAATCCAGTCACTAGGAAAGCCGCAAACCCTTTCCCTAATCTGTGGGGGTTTGTTTGTTTGGTTGGTTTTGACTTGTTTTTTGCTCTGCCCCTGATTTGTCTTAACACACCCTTGTGGTTTTATGGTAGAGAATCTTCATGGCACTTGACTTTTAAAAGAAATTTGTTATTTTTTTCTCTCATAGAAAAGAAAGTGGTGGAATGATTGATTTAAGGCGTTTTGTAAATACCATAGGATGATTTTACTGTGTTAACTTTATTTTTTCATGCTCTTGTTTTAAAGAAATAGAACAAAATGCAATAAACTGAAATTTCGGGAATGGTTTTACAGTGCTGAAGCTTGCCCCTGTTTCTGTTTGTTTTCAACAGTTGCTTAAAAATAAAAATATATTTCTAGCTGTGGCAAAGTTCAGTTTTGTGAGCAGAATTACTAAGGGAAAATGCAGAATTTCTGGAGAGCTTCATGAAGGAAAGTATGTGGATGAATGATGGGAAGTTTTGTTTCAGCACCACAGTTTCTTTCATTTGGGGGGAAGCAAAGACTGATTCCACAGTTTCCAAAAGATGGTGCTGAGCAGACAGGTGTGGAAAATTTAAGCCAAAAGAGAAAAGGCGAGCATTGAGTGGACGATCAGTAGTATTAATTCTGTAAGTGTAAAGAAGAGCTCATAAAGGGAAAAAGCTCTGTGATATTATATGCCCATTGCAACTTTCATAGACTGACACTCTGGTAACATGTAGTTTACTTAAGAGGTGGTTTACATATTTTCTATAGCACAAAAGAAGGCAAGCACAAAAAGGGAAAAGAATATTATTTGTACACATGAAGAACCCCCTATAAGGGATTTTAAAACATATATGTTAAAAATATTTTCTTGTGGACATAACATTATTCTTTGTTTCTTTATTTCATTTCAATTTTTTAAAATAAAATTTTCCCTCATTCTAAACATATTCTGTTAAGTTTGCTTTAAGATGTGTTTTAAATTATTAAGTAGGCTCAATCCTACATGACCATGATAAATTACTTTTCCTAGCTCTTTATGTTTGAAGCACATTTACTAATGCATCATTTTATCTGACCAAAGCTGTCTGTGTTTTTGAAAATATCCCAATAATTATTAGCATATCAAATCTATATTATGTGTGGATAAAATCTTTTGGATTTGTATAGTACATATTCTTTGCTCTTTTATTTTTATATACTACAATTTTGACATAATTATTGTATTATTTTAAAGCTTAAAATATATTTAATGGTGTAATTTGCTAACGAAACATATACACAGTATTTTCTATTGTAGCAAAAACCTAGAAATGACAGAAACATTCACGAAGAGTTCAATAAACTGATGCATAGTCACAAATTAGCAGCCCATGCAACTTTGAATGGTGACCAGGAATGAAGTATTTGCTATGTCAACATTAACCGCCACCAACATTACAGTGAGACAAGCATGTTCCTGAAGAATGCATCGAATGTAATGTTTTAGTTTATATTCTTGAGCATCTATTGTATCTATGGAATCACGTGATTACTTAACATGCATGCACTCATTTCATTCTTGGTTTATAGGCTCTCCATTTCTTGGTGATGAACTTGAGATTGAGTTACTTGCCCGAAGCCATACAGCTACAGAGCAATGGTCCCATGGATGAGGGCACAGGCAAAGGGAACCCCCTGCCATGCACTTCCTCCCGTCTTACAGGACTTTGGAGGGCAGAAGAGCAGAGCTCTGAACTAGAGTGTCGCTGCATGTCAGTCCGCAGGGAAGCGAACGGGTCCATCTTTTTCCTGTAGGAGTGTGCAGGAACAGATGGCACAGACCCATCGCCTCTTTCTCCAATGGAGCAGAGAATGTGGACATTTCTGTTACTGAGCCTGTGCATAGCCACCACACAGGATGGTTCCTAATGTCTTATTCAAAAACATGATTTATTACTTTGGAACCAGAGCTCCCATGACAGCTGATCATCCCAGGTTTCAAATCTTTTGTCACGTGCAATCTTCTTTGGGATACTACAAAACCCCCTTTTAACCCCCCTTTTGACTCCTGTTAATTCACTGAGATGCATGCCAAACACAAACAGAGGACGAAAGCAAAAGCAGAAAAATGCAAAGACAAAAGACAACAACAGATTCAACTGCAATTCATTATCCTAGGTTGAGGAAGAAATGTGTGTGGGACACATAATCTATTGGTACCTGCACGGCTAGCGAACCACTTTGCAGAACGCAGTGACGGTTGCTCCCAGAGTGGGGACAATGCAGGCGCCCTACCTGCAAATAGCCTGCTTCACCTGTGGTTTCAGCACAAGAACTTCAAGAATGCATAATCTAAATTGTATCCTTGGATGCATAGCTTATGATACCAATCTTCTGATATAATAGGTGCATTTTTCTGTATTATACTTTAGTGTGATGACAGTTGCTTAAATTGAGGCCATTTACAAAAATGTTTCTGAGAAATTTTATAGGACAATTTCGTTATACAATTTTACCTGCTTTATTAACTAGACTTTGACAAAATTAAAAAATATTTTAGAAAAATCCACATTTTTATTTTAAAAATCCTTGCTTTCATGATTTAGCTCCATGATTCAAGTGCTAAATAACTGTTTAAGAATCTATTTCTAATATGTGTTATTTATGTGATATTGGTTCAATTATTAAACCTTCTCCTGCTTAGTTTCCTCAGCTGTGAAATAAAATCTTTCTCATAAAGATGTTGCATTTATACATGTAAAGTGCCAAGACTAGTGTCTAGAAGATAGTGAGTAATAGCTAAGAGATTGCTGGTGATATTGTTGCTACTTATATTGTTATTGTTCTTATTCTATGCACCTCAGTATTCTGATTGTGAGGTTGATATTGTTAACTGCCCCTTGGACAAACAAATTTTCCTCTTCTGAACAAATGTTAAGAATGTTTAGTAAAGGACATACTGTGGATGTTCAACCAAACAGTTGAAGCTAGCTAGAAAAAGACTGGCCTGTGAATCTGGAGGATCATTTTGGGTTATCATCTTGACTTATACTCTATGTATCCTGTGAAGTCGATTATTGATTACGTCAGAGAGCTAGAAACACTAGTTGTCATCCACTGAAATCACACAGTGCACGAGGGCAGGCATTTAAGGAGCCCTGGAGGCAATATCAGATAGTGTTGGCCTGCTAAATGCAAGGTCAGGGGTTCAAGCCACCAACTGCTCTGTGGAAGAAAGAGCCTATCTGCTTCCACAATGATTTTATTCCACAGTTGAACTTGACTCATTGCCAGTTGGTTACATTACATTCAATATATTTTGTACATTATTATGTATCTTTGGAATCTGTTATAACAATCCTGAAAAAAAAGATGCCAGAATGTACTTTAAAAACTGTTTTCTTTCTCCTATGGTTATTTTAGAAAGCAAAACGAGTTTAAAATATACTTCATAGGCAGTCTGAACCTTCCTGTGCTTAGGGAACTAGTTCAGCTGCATATTAAAAAACTCACACCAAATTCTCCAGTACATACAAAAATGGTTTTGCCTGTGTGTGTGTATGTGTGTGTGTGTGTGTGTGTGTGTGGAGTTTAAAAGAAAAATGAAGAGACTGGGCAAAATATTTGTAAAGATAAACACAAATATATGAAGCATATACTCTTGAGATTTTTACAGAGCATAGAAGCTTCAAGAATTCTAGTGAAGTCATAACATTTTAATGTAGCTTTTTAATGTGATAAATTGTTTCACAGTGTAAAACAGAGAAAGAAGCTAAGCATCTATCCCCTTAAAAGAAATTAGCATTTAAACTGGAACTTGGGAGCGTTTCTGTATGTCTCCCTTTCATGGAACCAGCTTACCAAAGTGCTGGGAATTACAGTTGTGAAAGAAAGGCAAGCCTGCAGCTTCTGGAAGAAAGAAGCGCAGAAAAGAGAAGGCCATTGAAGAGGCATCAAATGAATGGCTTAATATTGATTGAGAAGGCGCTCTTTCTCCCTCACTGCCCAATCTAACAAAGAGATCGAGAGTGTTCCATACTGGTCACTATCAACACATGAATTTAGAAATAAACTAGAATAAAGATTTGAAGGGTTCTTTTCATTGAGGTTGAATTGATTGGAGTTTTGTTCACATATTTCACAGGGTGATTTGAAACATCAGATGTTATATCATGGTATATGGAAAATATCTGTGAATAAAGAATAAGTCTCTAGCAGAGTCTATTTGATCTAATTCTTCAAAATGTCTTAATTTAATTCACAATAAGTAATGTATTGCACCATATGTCTTCAGATATTTTTAAAACACTTTACTAGATAACACTAGGACTCTTCCACTCCTGCTTTGGTATGCTATATCAATTAGGCTGATCTTGTCATTATAAACACACAAACAATAGCAACAACAAGCTTATTGCCACCAAGTCATTTGATAATCCTAAGGATAGAAAACTTCCCCATGAGGTTTCTAAGACTATAACATTTACATGAGCAAACTCTCAGGTTTGAACTACCATATCTCATGTTTTAAATGTTTTAATGTTTCAATGTTTTAATGTTTTAAATCATTTTGATGAAATTTCTATTCAGGATCTTTAAAAAGCTACAAAAAATTTATAATAGTGAGGGTTGCACAGCCTTGTGAGTATTTAAAAAAGGCACAGTAAAGATAATCCTTCAGTTTAAAGAACAACTTTTATGGTATATAGAGTATCTGAATTAAAAATATAATTTTAAATCCTTTAAAGAGAACTTTTGTGATCATTGCTAGTTACTGATTTGAAGGTCTCTGACACATTGACATCCACAAAGGAATCAGATCACTGTGATCTATTAGATTTTCACTAAAACTATTCATGCTCTCTTTTAAAACAAGTTTTTTAATAGATCATTGGGAGGGTTATTCTACTAATATTATAAACTGCTTGAAAATGCTAACTCAACCATTTTAATGGATGCAAATGGACACATTTTATACAGCTAGATCACATATTTGATTATTGGTCAGTGTGTGTTGGCATAAAAGTTTATTATTGAGTATAAAAAAGCTGAAATATAAAGCACATATATTCAAGCTCCAAATGAATGAAGTCTACAAACTGTCTGCTGTGAAAGCGTCCCAGACATTAAGGTGGGGTGAGTTGATCAACTATTGATAATAACGGAGAAACATCGAATGGGTCAGTAACAGTGGTTGGCAGCATTTCTAAGACATAACAACAAAATTTTCATAAGTTCAGGAAAGCAGTTGTCCAAAATGAACATTAAATAATGAATGTGCTGTTCAGAGAAAGCATAGAAATATTTCATGTGAAAAAAAGATAGAGAAAACAATACTATTGGGAATAGTGGGGTTGGTGTGGATCACTCACTGAAGGCACATTCAGTTTTTGAAGCTTTCTGTTTCTACAGAGAAGATTTAAAAAAAAATAGTTTTATTGGCATATCTACTTACCAGAAAATGTGTTTAAATCCGTTAAAAAGAGAGCTATATAATCCTCACCACAATCAATTTCATAACATTTTATTTACTCCTGTACCTATCATTGTTAGTTCCCCAGAACTCCCAAACTTTCCCTACAATAAACTTAAAGAGCTATCCATATAGTTATTGTCTCTATAGATTGGCCTATCTCAGATTTCATATAAAGAGATCCACACACAAACACCCCAATATGAACAACAAAATATAACACAGCAATATCCGAATCCCTAGAAAATAATAGAAAGTAGAACAAATTAACAATTCAGTGAAGAATCCCTGCTAGTGTACTGCGTTACTTGTTTGCCTATTAACCTAAAGGTTCACAGCAAGAAACCACCAGGTGCTCCTTGGGGCATGGTAGGGGTGGGGCGGCAGAAGGGGATTAGGCTTTCTATGTCCATAAAGATTCACAGCCTCATTTTGCAGTCCAAAGGGTTGCTGTGAATAAGAAATGACTCATTAGCAGTGAGTTTGGCTTCTTTTTGTTTAATGGATATCCTTACTAATCCGCTTTCCATTATACTCCAAGGAGGACAACTTTACTCATATCCCTGGTCAGTGGTCAGAGAGAATTCACTGGAGGCTACTGCGACTGTGCGAACACATTTTGGGCTTTCACTGACATCCATAACCTCTTGCAAACCACGAGTTCACAGTTTAAGCTCTAATACAACTCCTTTTACTGATCTTTGGTTTTTTATTTTCAATATGTAAAGCACACAGGCTGGTGTGCTTCTGATGTACAGATCTGGCTGACACTATAGAAAACATTATTTTGGCAGAATGTTTGTTCAATTTGTTTTCAAAGATGCCTTTAAATTAGGGTGGAAAGACGTATTCCAACGTTTCAATATTTCTCTTGCAGGATGGCCCCATTATGAATTACCTTCAGGAATGGATAGGTTATGAAATTAAATTATTTAAGGAAACATTGTCAGAAGAGAAGGCATGCTTTGTGCCTTATATCTTAATTAGGTGTTAAAATCTATAAGGAGTGAGGCATACTTGTAATAAAACAGTTCTGAGAGACTGCATTTGTCCTCCTGCTGTGAGTGCTCTTTCCTTATATAATATTTTCTTTGAAACACTTGATTGCAAATTCTGAAGGTTATAGGCTCCTGAACTCATTAAGATTATGCACCATGTACTTGGGTAAGCACAATTATAAATTTATTTGTTGCTATGAATTCTAGTGATGCATTGGACTGATAACTCCCCATGTAATCTACTGGAGAAATATGAAGCTTTCTATTCCAGTCAATGCCCAAACCTTGGAAACCAGCAGGAGTGGTTCTGCGCCGCACACTGCCGCCATGAGTGAGACTTGCCTTGATGTCTGTGAATTTGGATTGGGTATGCAGATTCAGGTGTGTGACTTTTCAAAACCCCAGTAGAAAAAGTTAACAGTAAACTTTCTTTTAACATAATGATATAAGCAATTGTTGACCCTTTGTCAAGGTAAAACTTTTGGAAATACCTTACCCTTGGCTTGCATTGTACTCATAGAGATTGCAAACTCTTACCAGGCAGTGCTTTTTATTTTAACTTTCTCTCTTGTGTAGTGTAAAGTTTGGTAATTGTTAAATGATAGTCTCTGCACTGTAATCCATCGGATTTCTCTAAAGGCATCCTTGAATAAGCGTTAGGAAACCTGAGTTTCTTGAACTGTAAAGACATTATATTGCTCCAACAACAAACAAGAAACTTACACTAGTTGATTTGTATGTGCCTCTTTTGTGTATGCATGTGCCTTTGCTGCTCAAATAAGACTGTAGTGGTCAATACTGCTTATTCAGTGTTTGCAATTTCCTCTTCATTATAATATCTAGGCATGAAGGTAACTTAAGGAGATAATTATATAATCATAAAGTATCCTGTTTTCCTTCTTGATGATATCAATCATCATTCTAATGAAAATTTACATGAAATCAGTATATAGAAAAGATGCTATACACATAAGCTATCTTGATTACTAAAGTATTTGAGTGAAACCTTTCATGATACATGTCTAGAGAAAATAGGAAAATAATACATTGTGCAGTTTAGAACATTTATAGCAGGTTAAATGGGCACATACTGATAATACTGATTACTTGAGAAAAGTCTCCAGTGGGATGAATCAGCAGTCTGTATTGAGCCCATTTTGTATTCTACCTCTTCCTTCATTGTGAGGAAATATGGTAATGAAAATAGGCATTTCACCCCTTGCCATAGGAGAGAAGGTTTGATATCTTAAAATAACTTTAGCTTTAACTAGACAGGACTATCATCGTTGGCTTAAACAAAAGAAGAGGAAATTAATTAGAAGAGATATTTGGTAACCACTGTCCTAAATTTTAAAGAGCCAAGCACAAATATACAGCAAGGAAACACCTCACTTTCTAACACCTCAAAAAAAGAAAGATCCAGATCAGTGTTTCTCAATCACCCTAATACCCTCCCTGAGCCTTTCATACAGTTCCTCGTGCTGTGGTGAACTCCAAACATAAAATTATTTTCGTCACTACTTCCTAACTGTCATTTTGCTCCTGTTATGAATCATCATGGAAATAACTGATAAGAAGGATGTATAGTCAGTTATAAATTGAACATAATTAAAGCACAGTGATTCATCACAAAGCAATATTTAATTATGCATTGTGAAATATTGATTTCTAGGGACACATCAATGAAATTTTGTCTTGGAGCACAGTCTTCACACTGGTTGCTCATATGTGGGCCATCTGCATGTGGGTGGACCCGCCTGGAGATAGATAGAGGAGCGGTGCCTCGGTTCCTAAAGCCATCAGAAATATGTCTTTTCCAATGGTCTTAGCTGACCCCTGTGAAAGGGTCCCAAAGGAGTTGCGACCCACAGGCTGAGGACCGCTGACCTTTATGTTTCTGTTTCTTAATTCATCAGCAGCCAAGACCCTGTACTGATAGCTATGATATCTAATGAGTACAAAGAATTATCTAGACACTGTGTTTAAATCTGGATGCAATGAGTCATCCTGTTTCACTTATATTCACAATCAAAAGGAATCGATCTATTGTGTTTTTGCCATCACACTGTAGAGGAAAGTTGCCAAATGAGGCTTGTTCTAGGTATGTGGTTTTTGGTATGACAAAAGAAAACAAACAAACTATACCTTCTTTTCCATACATTGTATTTTGCTATTATATTTTAAAACCAAATTAAGTGAATATCACCCACTTCTAAACTTCCAAAAACTCATTGATATCAAGTGAGATTAATAGGAACTCTTTAGGGCATGTTAGAGGTATTTCTGTGGGTTTCTGAGACGGTATATCTTTTTTTAAGATCATTTTTGGGGGACTCTTACAACTCTTATTACAATCCATCCATCAACTGTATCAGATATTATTTGTACTTATCGTTCATCATTCTTTCCTAGACAATTACTTTCGACTGAGCCCTTGGGAGATTGTATGACTTTAAGGGATTAGAATTCCACATCTTTCTCTCCTACAGTGGCTGGAGACTTCCAACCACCAACCATGTGATTAGCCACTCCAGGTGTCACACAGAATGCCCCCAGGGCTTGTCTTTGTTCACTTATTCCTTAGCCTCCAGCACAGCATTGAACTCTGTCTATTCTAGGTTCTATGCAGAGAAGCGGAGAGTAGTGTATGCACAAATAGAGAAATCCCCGACTGGTGGTCCTAGGTACTTCCGGAGGTCAAGACTCTTCTTCTACCTATGCCTTCGCATTTTCATTGAAAATGCATTTCCCACTCTGTTCAAAAGGTTCTGCATAGTCTAGACAACATTCATCGCCATGGTCTTGCCTCAGTTCCTGGGAGGCCTTCATGTTTATTACTCGATTCTTCTAATATAGCTACAAAAATTTTGGGAAATTAATATTAACAGGATGTTGCAAGTAGACATAGAACATACAGCTTCAGTTCTTCAGTGTAGCTTTGTGGCTTTCAATAGGAAAAACTAGCTGAGCCCCGGGGGCGTCGTGATTGTGCATAGGACTGCGGCCCACTAGGATGGAGGTTCCATTCCAGCAGCAGCTCCACAGGAGCAAAGGCTGGGCCTCCTACTCCCACCACCAGAGGAAAGTGATGCCCAAACAACACAACAACAAAAACAATAGGAAGAAATAAGGAATTCTGTAGCTACAATATTGGAGGTCTAAGTATTATTTATGCAACTCTTTCTCATATTTTACTTTTTTTGGGGGGGAGGGGCATCACTGCTCTCCGGTGGTGGGAGTAGGAGGCCCAGCCTCACTGCTGGAATTGAACCTCCGTCCCAGTGGGCCGCAGTCCCGCACACAACCACTACGCCACCGGGGCTCAGCCCTATTTCCCATATTTTAATCAACTTTTACCATAGTTTGTTCAGAGTCAGAACTCCTGAATTAACCCATTTTAACCCTAAAAAGTTTGATCCTAAATATCTTGCATTCTCTTTAAAGCATAGAAAACCATGAATATTTATCTGCCAGATGGATGAAATTAAAAAACAACAACAACATTATTTTCTTAATTTGGGTCCATTTTACCAGTGAACAAGTAGGTCATCTATTACAGTTCAGAGGTGAACATTGATTTAGGTGTAATAATTGAGGCAAGATTACTCAGTTTATGCATTTAAAACTGTTTGAGGACTACGTAGACTGAAAAGAAAGACAAGGAAAAAAGAAATTGAAAAATATAGCAGTGCAGCATGGATTTGATTAAAGCGAACATTTTTCTGAGCTTTATAGTTACCAAATTTTGCATATGGAAATTACACTTGTTCTTAATCTGCTTTCAGAAGACTGATGCAAATATTAAAAAGTAATGAACTAACAAGATTGTTTGTTAATGCCACATAAAAGTGCTAATTATACACCATTTCCTGCCTACAGCTAAACCCAAGAGACATCTTCTAAGAAATTGTTAAACATGCTTCTTCACTAGAAATGTGAATACAGCTGAGCTGTCTGATGAATTTTCATCTTAGAACCTCAGTACTATTTCAAGCTAGAAAAAAGATAGAGAAAATAAATAAATAGAAAAACCCACTTCATATTAAATGTATTCAGTATGTAAAATGACTTTGCTCATGGAGAGTGCCTCTTTACACTTGATATTCAACATACGAGCTTTAAAGGGTAGATTGCATACAGAACTATATTTAGTCTACATTTGAGAGCTTATTATACTGGATATCTGTTGTGAATTTCAGTATGATTACTCTTAATATTTTAATAGGATAAGTCATGGCAGTAATTTTCCAAAATATATTCTAAATACAAGCCTGGTGTTTTGGTTTCAGGGTACAGACTATTATTTCTACATTTTTCCCATTAAAAATCTTTGTTATCCAAGTATAGGAAAGATGCCTCATGGGATTTTTCCTTTGTAGAAAAACCATTAAAGCAACTGCCTTTTGTCAGTTTTATTTTCAATTTACTTTGTTCATATGAATCCATTTTCCATGTCTAGTAGGTAATTTTTAGCAGGTAATTTGCAGTTGAGAGCCTGCTGCTCTTTGATCATTTGTTGGGCATATTGAATGGCAATTATTTTCTAATTCTACCAACATAGAAAATGTGGTTTCCTTAAACTAGAAATATGGTTTGTGAAGTTTTTTGTGTTCTACTATATGAAGATATTTGGACCTACTCACTGGTGATGGATCTGAGTCATTTTGTGGGTAGACAAATGAGACAAAGTTAGCCCTTCTTCCAGTATCTTTTACTCAAGTACAAGCCAAATGCAAGTTGAATTTCATTCTTCTTTGGAACCCCTTTGTCTGACATCTTTAGGATACAAGCAGCATAATGATATGCTTGTTGAGCCTGCTGTTAAATGCCTATTTAAAAGGCGACATCAAAATTAAATAAACCATTGAGTGCGGGACGGTGGCCCAAGGACTTGGCGGTTCACATCCAGCGGCAGCTCTCCTGGAGCAAGACTGGGTAGCTCCCACGACCACCAGAGGGCAGTGATGACCAAGAAAAAAAAAACCTTCAAGAACAATGTTTGGGGATCTGAGTGAGGGTGTATGGAGTTTTCAAATGCTTAAGGCAACCATGCTTGTCTCAACTCCCTCATTTTAAATTGCTCACACTCAACAGTAAGCTAGACTGAGCAAAATCATGTGGCAATCCTAGCTTCTTCTATTTTCTTCCTCCCTACTTCAGAAACACGATCCGTTTTCATGCCTCTAACGCTGTTTGGATTATGGTGACTAGAATTAAAACTGATTTTTTAAATTTCCAATGAAAGAAACAAGCACTTTGAAGTTTAAAAAGATGAGCATATGAGAGGGTTTTTAAACAGAGTTTAGACTTACTTGTCTGACACTTTTTCAGATGACTCCTCTGGACTGATCACTTGCCTGGCTAGCCCTGTTGCATTAGCCAGAGTTGATACTGTCTTCTGATCTTACACGTTCCTGGTCAAACCTTACACACAGACAGCTATTGTTTTGTGAAAACAACTGACATTTTTGTGAAAACAATGTAGGATATGGCTAGCATTACCAGTGTGGGGTTTAATTTTCTCAATAAACACGGAGAGGCATAGGAATACTGTTCCTGAGATTGCCCTCCTCTTCCCCAACTATTCTCATCGCATTCGCTGATATTTTTCTCACATAGGCCTTTGTGGTGCTCTTATGGTTGTAGATACAAAATCTCCACAGTATTCTCTACCTCCCATAAAGTTATACAGCTTCTTCGGTTTCAAATTATTAAAGTATAAAGCAAATGAATACCTCAGAAATCATACACTATACTTTTTTCTCACGGCTTGCAATTATTAAAGTAAAATTATTTATGATAAAATTAAATATATGCAATTATAAAGAAGAAACTAGGATTATAGCCTCAAACTGCTTTTTTCCACACTAAAATGCATATAAAACATTTTTCATTTTTGAAATGGTAGTTGAATTTTATTGTCCTGATTACTTCACGTTCCATCAAATAAATATAGCCTCATTTATTTAACTCACTGTTTTGGAGCATTTTGCTTATTTCTTTTTACTATAAGAACACTAAGATGAGCATAATTTTAGCTAATCTTTCTGAGCATTTCCATAGGCTAAGCTTAAGTAAGCATAACTCTTGAAACAAAGAATATTGTAACTTAAATGCATCTGTTTAAAGCATATTGCAATATTAATGTAATAATTATCAATAAAAATTATGTCATGCATCCTCTCACAGGTATTCTAGGAGATTACCCATATGTCCAAACTCTCTTCAAAAATGATATTATCTTGTAAAAGGCACTTTTCCAGTTTGGTATTCAATTCCTTTTTTATTTTAGTTTGTATTTGCATGCTGATTATTTTGCTTACTACCTATTTTATTTATATCTTATGAATTATGTTTATGTCCATTATCCATTTCTTCTTTAGTAGTATGCACCTTTTCTATTGATATATATTATTTTTTTAATTTTTTTTTATTTAAATTTTTTTTTTTATTAAGGCATCACTGCCCTCAGGTGGTGGGAGTAGGAGGCCCAGCTTTTGCTCCTGGGAGCCAGAATTGAACCTCCATCCCAGTGGGTCGCAGTCCCCACACAACCACTACGCCACCGGGGCTCAGCCTGATATATATTCTTTATATATTAATGATACTTAAAACACTTCTCTGAATACACTGATTTTTTCCAAGTTTTATTATTTTATATTCAATTCAGATTATGGTAATCTTGACATATAGATTAGATATTTTCCATATTTCAGAGCAAATATATCACTGTGTTCTGTTATGGATTCAGACGTCCATTTTCTTTTTTGTTTTTTTTTGGGGGGGGGGCATTACTGCCCTTAGGTGGGAGTGAGAGGCACAGCCTTCCTCCTTGAGAGCTGCTGCTGGATTTGAACCGCCAACCCTGTGGGCCGCAGTCCCACATTCAATCACTACACCACCGGAGCTCAGCCCCAAGATGTCCATTTTCATCTGAAAGATTCAGTTTCTATGTTATTTACCTACATCACCTATATTTCTACTAATGTTTTATGGAAATCTGTTTTACTTCTAATCTTTATGCCCCTAATGCTTTCAATGCCGCAGTTTCATATTTTGTTCTTGGCAAATCTTGATGTCTATCCAGTTTCTGTTTCTTCTGTAATTTGAGTGGGCCTGGTTTGCCACGTGATATGAGATCTGACGTAGTGTGGTCAGCTCCAGGATGTGATCTTTTATGAAGCAGCTCAGCAGTTGTGGGCAGAATTGGCTGTTGTTGTGTTGTTGCTGCTGATGCTCTTAGGGACCATCCAGTCTCTTCTGTCCCATGGTAACCCTGTGCACAACAAAAGCACGCACTGCCCAGTCCTGTGCCATCGCCCAATTGTCCCCATGTCTGAGCTCATTGCTGCAGCCACTGATCCATCTTATTGAGGGCCTTCCACTTTGTAAAATCTGTTTAAACTTAAGTATTTCTAATTTCTATCTCTTTACCGAGACACGAAATGGCATCCGTTGTCTGTCAGTTTGTCTTACTGAGACGGCATGTGCGTTGCAGTGAACCTGCAATCCGTGCCACCGGTAGTTGAGATGCCAACAGGGTCACCTAAAGTGCAAAGCTTTCAACAGAGCTATCAGACAAAGAATAAACTGTGGGAAAAAAAATAGGCTGCTTACTTCTGAGAAATTTTTATTGTTGCTGTTAGGAGCCCTTAAATCTCTTCGGACCCACAGAGACCCTATGCACAATAGAAAGAAACGATGCCTGCTCCTCCCCCGTCGTCATGATTGTTCCCTGGTATGAGCTGCTTGTCAGTCCATCTCGCTGAGGGCCCTCTTCTTCTTTGCTGCCCATCTCCTGATGTCCTCTAGGGACTGCTCTTTCCTGCCAGTGTGCCCGGTGAATGTAGGCTGTAGCTTTGCCATCCTTGCAACGAAGGAGCACTCTGGCTGGATTTCTTTCAAGACAGTCAGATTTGTCCTTGTAGCAATTCATGGTATTTTCAATAGACTGCTTCGGCTCTACATTTCAAATGCATCCATTTTGGTTTGGTTTCCCTTATTCAATATTCGAGTTTCACATGCAAATAAGGCAATTGAAAATACCATGGCTTTGATTAGGCATTAATTAGTTCTCAGGTAACATCTTTGCTTTTCCGTACTCTTAAGAGGTCTTGTGCAGCAGATTTACATAATGCAACTCATATATTGATCCCTTCACTGTTGGTTCCATGGACGTTGATTGTCGATCCAAACTGCCTGTGTTAGTCTGGGTAGACTAGAGAGACAAATACATAGCAACTCGGATATGTATAAGAAAAAGGTTTATATACAAGAGCAATTGAACATTTAGAAAACAGCCCAGTCCAATCTAGTCCACGGTCATAAGTCTGATATTAGCCCATGTGTCTGAAACCAATCGAAAAGTCCTCTTCAGACTCATGAAGCACATGCAATAACACCACAACAATCACAGGTCAATGGTTGCATAGTCTCATGTATCCAGTGGTGGTAAAAGCATCTCAGCACTGGCAGGGGTCTCCCAGTGCCTCCTCCAGTTTCCAGAGTTCAGGGTCTATCAGAATGCTGCCATGGGTCTTGTCTTCAATGTCTCCTAGGAAGGGAGCAGAAAGCTAGTGTCTCCTGCCTCCAAGAAGGAATTACCCACTGTGTCTGTCCGGGTAGACTAGAGGAACAAATAAGGAAAAGATTTATATATAAGAGAAATAGGACATTAAGAAAGCATCCCAATCCAGTACAGTACAAAGTCACAAGGCCAATATTAACCCATATGCCTGAAATCATTCCATAAAGTCTCCTTCTGACTCACAAAGTCACAGGTCAATGGGCACAGAGTCCTGGCGCTGGCAGGGATCCCCCATGGCTCCTCGTTTCCAGGACTGAGGGTCCATCAACAGCATCCAGTGGTGGCAGAAGTCACTGGCAGCGGTCCCCATGTGGCTTCTCCAGCTTCAGAGGTCTGGCTCCATCAGGGCAGAGCCATGCAGCTTCTCTGGCTCCTCAGATGCTGCCATCTTGTCTTGTCCGTGATTCATCACCTCATAGAAGTCAAATTGGGGCGGGGGTGGGGTGGAATTGGCCTCCTCGTCTAGTCATTGCCTTTATACTATTGAGGGAGGTTTCATTGATGTGTGGCCTACACTTGTATGGACAGTATGTGGAAGCTAGCTACCTTGTACTGCTGAATTTGGAACCTACATTTAGTTTGTCAATCTTTTGTTATATTGTGGAACCATCAGCAGCAGACTGTTGACCTTGGATTCAGTTGGCCAGTCTCAATTTCCTTAAGCACTGCAGCTTCATCTTCCTGCTCCCTGTTTCTTGGCCCCTATGCCTACAGGAGTCTGGAGAACCCTTCAGTCTACATCTACATCTGAGCCACAGACTTGCACTTACCCAGGTGTACAGCATTGCCTCCATTGATTGCCATGCTAAAAGGATAACAATGTCAAGTAAATAAGAAGAATCTCATTTAGACACTGAAATGGCCATCTTCTTTTTATAACTTCTTTAGCTATTTAAGAACTTAAGGAGGAAAGTGTTTGATAAATCCATTTGGCCAATAGTTATCAGTATTAATTACTTTTAACTTTGGGTCATATAATTGCCATTAACTTGTGAAAATGGCTAACACTGAAGTAATCACTGCTCACATAATTCCCGAGGAATTTATTTTTAATATTTATCTCTTGTGGCTTTGCAATTTTACTTGATTTTATTAATGGTGTTTATAGATGATGACATAGAGAATTTTTGTTCAATCTTTACCTACCAAACACGTCTATACTTACATTCGACAAAGTTCCAACTAATATGAGATCATTTAAATTGTTCTATTTAAAGATAATAAGAGTTTTAGGACACTAAGCATTACCTTTAACCCATTTATTATAGAGTATATTGCTAACTAGCTGTTGTGCACCAATGAGATTAACAATATATGGTGATTTTATACATAGAGGCGTTAGTAATACGCCCCCAGGAGAAAATAATAGAGTACACGTTTTCTTGATGAAGTGTGATTAAATAAAGCCAAGAAGCCTGCCTCAGAAAATTATAATTCAGTGAGAGAAATAAAAAATGTACAAACTGATCATTGTACTCACCAGGAGGAAGTTGGTGTTTAAATCAAACGGGGAAAAAAACATGAAGGTCTAGCATATTCGAGATTTTGAAGAGAAAATACTTTCATATATGAGTCTAATTCTTTGCATATTCACTTCTAATAAAGTTCATATTGAGGAAGACAAAACAAAAGATTCATTTTGATGACAATGTTTTGCCTGTCAAGGCAGGATTGAAGGATGAATAATCATTGGCCTACTAACCACAGTTAAAGATAATTCAAGCCCCCAAAGCCCCCCATGGAATAGAAGGTGATACTATCTGCTCCCTTAAAGATATATAGCCACCCAAATCTTATATAGCGTCACAATGAATCCGAATCCACTTGATGGCAGTGGGGGAAGCTAGAGAGTGTTTCTAGTTTCACATAGAGAATATTAGATGACTGCTATCTAAAGAGAGATAGTGTTTATAGGAAAAACTGACACAGCAGAGAGAGATTAATTTTTAGGAAGACTGTACAGAATGCCCTAGTGCTTATGCATCGACCTGTGATATACAAAGCCAGGAGCTTAAACCACCAAGTGGCCCAAGAGAAAGAGGATGCTTACTACTCCTCTGAAGAGTTATAGTCTCCGTCACACACAAAGTCTCTGTGTTTGCTTTCTCTGTGGGAATGTCATCCATTGCAGATCATTATAAAGAAGCCATGCAGGATTTGACTGTAGCTATGGCTTTAACCTATGTTTTTGCATAGTGTTTTTAATCTATCTAGATTTTCCTTTATTTCAAGATATGGCCCATGGATCTTGAAACCGAATCATTTCATATAATTTCATAGAAAGGATATTTGAAAAATAAACATCTTTCAGTAGCACCTGGTAATACAGAGTAATTGTTATAATACAATGTAACAATTATATAGAGGCATTGTTCTCTTTCAAAATATGTATGTTATCTGGTAATTGCATGACATCCTCAGAGTAAACCATTTGTTCCATGGTAGATGGAGCTAGTAATATACTCTCAACCATAATACTCTAGGGAAAATCAATCATTTATCCCCATTTACTGTTTTTGTTATAATCATGCTCAGAATAATAAAGCATAATTTAATGTCATTCTGGTTTATTAAAGACTATAAACTTTACAATTTTCACAATTTTAACCTTTGACCTTTTCAGTATTCTGTATTTCGAATGGCTTCATATGTATCTATTCCCTCCCAGCTACAGAAGTTGTAAACAGTGGAAGATGGAAATGACTAATGAATCATACTTTGGGACATGAAAAAGGTCAAGGCTGTACAGTTTATTATTATCTTCTACAGAATATATAAGGCATTCAAATTCTGATACTACACTCTTGTGACAAAGAATATAATGAGAACTATAAATAATAAACCATACAACATGAATCTTCTTTTGACAATGATTATAACTTAGAATATGAAATACTTAAACCATTCCCATTACAATTAGAAGAAAGGACTACTTTGCTGATGCTTATCTTGTCCTTTCTGCTTTAAAAGGCCACAGCTACTTAAGTCACAGAAAAGAAATGTATTTAAGAATGTTGAGTATAGTATTTTATGATCATCTTCCAAAATGAATACGATATCATAGGAAGCAATGATGGGTTCACATTCCAGTATTTTAAGACACATTTGTTTTCAAATAGATGCTGTCCATAGGTGTATCCTGGAATTCTCGAACCTATTTTCAGGAATTGAGGACTTGTTCTTTTGTAGGTGTGTACCAGGTGCTCTTTTGCCAGATAAGCCAATTACTTGAAACCTGGTCTCAGAAAGATGCTCAACTGACCCCAGAACCCCACATCATTCTTAGCAAGAATCTAAGACACTGAAGTGGCATGTTGCAGCCTTTTTCCCTGTCCCGTCCTCACTCACAGCTACCACTCCAGATAAACAAACATTTGAAGATTTTCAAAACTGGAAATGAAAAAAACAAATCAATAAAATTGAAAAAGCAATGAAAGTTCCTGATTACGAAGTCTGTGAAAGTCCCTGAAATGGGAGATTGACGGCACTCACTGGGATCCAAAGGGAAAGGGCCGTACCCTCTCTCTCCACTGATGGAGGCAGCACAGACTTGCTCAGACTACTTACCTTGCTCCAAGCAACACTGTCTCCTCCCCACTGCCATCTGGTGATTCACCTCTTACAGAACCTTTACCATCCTAGCTGGCGACACCCCATTCCCTAGTCACAGCATGCCAGTGAGGGTTCATTGAAAAATCCAGAAATCTTGAGGAACCAGAGAGTTGATGAATAATAAAATGTTAGCTCTTTCAGTCCCAAGAGAATAGGATCTAATGAACCTAGAGTTCAGATTGTATGGCATGTTGAAAATCGCGCATGGAAGAAGTTTATTTTCTCCACAGAAGTTGCAGATATGTTAGTTACATTAACAAGCAATCCAGTTTCTCCTTATGAAGTATCAGTCTGTATTTATACTAAGTTTTCTTAATTTTTTCCCATTCAATTCCATCCACCATCACCCTTAGAGTAAGAATTCCCTTGCTTAAACTTCAGTGTTTGGAATTAGAATTCACAGGCTCTCTTTCAAGGTTGCATCTTAAACTGACATCCTTTAATCTAATTGTGTTCTCTTAGCACTTACTTTTATATTCTTCCAATTCTCCTCTGTGATTCTCTTCACACCCACTCTATGCGCCACTTCACACCCACTCTAGCTCACCTATCCCTGTTCTAATCACAGAGAAGATCGTTCAAATTCCCTTTAAACTTCAAAATGAACCTGCTGTTCTGGGTTTATACTTACACATTTTCAACACCAGTTACAGAGAAACCTGAGCAAGACTGCCTTCCTGATGTAATAGAGAAAATCAGCTGAACACTCACACAGGCCAACTCGGTTTGTAGAAATGATTCGTGTTTCTGCCTTAAAGCATTGTCTTGGCATCTCCAATATAGCCAGTGACCAACTGCTGCTTTATTTGGAGTTCTCTTTCTGGCATTATCAGTTGCTAGGGAAAGGAGGGGATAAATTCTCACACACTTCAAAACCAGAGGTAGGCATTTCTTACACAGCAGTTGATGGATGATGCAGGCAATTGGTACCTTAACCCATGAACAGGCCAGTTGGAAAAGATTTCAAAGAGTCATGGCAGCCAGGAGGAATTAATCATGGTCTCTTTCTTTTTTACGTTTTATTTTCACATAATCCAAATATCATGAAATGTGATAGCTCAATCATTTCAAGAAGAGTTATACAATTATTATGGTCAATTTAAGAACATTTTCTTCCTTTTAATAATCATCCTTATTAGTTGCCCATCCCCCAAAAACCTGTCCAATCATACTCCCAAGAAAGCAGTCATTGAGTTACCCCTTATACAACTTGACCTTTCTGGTTTCCATCTACAGGAAAATGATCAAAAAAGTTAATAACAAAATAAATAGACAAAAATATCAACCAAAAACAAAGTAGAAAATATGAAAAACTAGAGCAAATTTATAATGAATACAAAGAGATCAAATGATAGGGTGTTCGATTTTAAACAAAATACATGTGCCATGATCCACTTTCCCAGGCACCCTGCATGGTAGCAAGGCTAGTGACATACCTGGTCTATGGTCAGAGGAAATTCCCTGGAGATTTAATCCATGCATATTTCTCCTTCGCTCTTTTTTTTAACCTAAAACAAGTTTTACATGGATCAAAGGAAAATAAGTTATTTCATTTTAACCAAACTTTCTCTATCATTATCCTCTCTATAATGCTCTTTCTTTAATAATAAAGCTATTCACCTCTCACGGCTGTGGTCAGAAGAGATTTACCAGAGGCTCACTCCATATGTCAACTCTGCAAATAGATTTTTGACTTTCACTCTCATCCATCGCTTTCTACACACTGGGTGCTCACAGTTTAAGTTCTGATGCTATTTCCCCCTATGGATTTAGATTACATTATTTACACTCCTTGCTTCACAGAGGCTGGTATGCTTCTTACATATGGACTTGATTTATGACTCACTAAATGGCTGCTTATTTTAAGACAAGCCTTTAAGATACTGGACATTATGTCTTCTTTCTGACAGACAGGCACAATCTAGTTTCTTCACCACAATTTGCCATAGCACCATATTTTTAGTGATCCCATCTTGAGGGAGCAAGGCCATGTCAACAAGGCCATGTCATAAGAATGAATTGTTCTTAGATTGGGACTAGAATTCATTACAAACCAAACCTCCACTTATATATCTATGGTTTATATGTCTCCAAATCACCTTAGAGATATCATTGTCATTTTTATGTTAAAGAACACTAACAATCATCTCCCTGGGGCATAAGGTGATTCTATCAATAGTGTCATTAATTTAACAAATGGAATAGATTGTAAAACCCGGTGGAGAAAAGGAAATTATATAAGTATAGACTGGATACAGATCACAATACATGAATTATTTACTTGTACATTTAAACCCTTAAGTGACTGGATGCTATTAATAAAATTAGGGCGTTGTTTAATTGTTTAATTGTTTCTCCTTATAAAAGTGGACTCACAGCAATATTTGAGTGTTTGTAATTGTCTGAGATCACTCAAAATAGTGGTTTCAAGGATCCTTCAATATTATGTGGTATTTCTGATGTCATCACTGATTTTAGGGATTGATTCCACTGTGCGTATGCATCATGGTTTATTTATGCATTCTTCCACTGTTGGGTATTTGGGCTGCTTTCAGTTTCTTGCTATTGTGAATTGTGATGCTAAAATCATGGGGGAGAATACATCCAATCCTCTCGTGTCTCATTTCTTTGAGAGTATATGCCTAATAATGATAGTTCTGAAGCATATGGGATTTCAATTCCAAGTGGCTTTAATTATGGCTGACTCATCTTCCATAGTGTTTGTATGTATTTACAAGTCCACCAACAGTGTATATGAGTTCATTCTCTCCACATCTCCAGATTTTACTTGCTTTTTCTCTCTCTTTATTGAGCTAGCATTGTGGGCATAAGGTTGTATCTCATTGTGGTTTTGATTTGAATCTCCCTGAGGTTAGTCATCTCAAGAAGCATTTGTTCATGTGTTTCTTAGTCATTTGTACTTCATTTGCCATGAACTGCATGTCCATATCTTTTTCCCACCCCATAATTGGATTGTTTGTCATTTTATTATTCAGCTGATGTATGTAAAGTTCTGTAGATTTTGGTAAGTTGATCCTTGTTTGCTTTGTCTTGGTAAAATACTTTTCTCCAATTTATAAGCTTTCATTTTACTCTTTTGATGAAGTTGATTGATGTGCATAGGTGATACAATTTCTGTATGTCTCAATTATTTTGTCTCCCACTCTGTAATTCTTTTATTACAGTTGGTAGTCTATGTATGTCCTACAATAGTTTGTTCCTGTTTTCTTATTTATATCTCTTGGAGTTACATTTGGGTCTCTAAACATCTTGAGTTTGTCTATTTGCATGGAGAGATATATGAGTCTCGTTTCTTTCTTATGCTTATTGATATCCAGTTTGTCCAACACTATTTGTTGAAAGAGGCTGTCTTTCTCCCATTGGGCATTTATAGATCCTTTGTCAAGGATTCGCTTCCTGAAGTCTGATACAGTTATGCCTCTGTTTTCTGTATTGATTCATTGCTCTGTGAATTTCTCATTGTATCAGTAGCTGGCTGTTTTGATTTCTTTGAAAATGTAGGAGATTTTAGGTCAGGTAATGTGAGTCCTCCTACTTGCTTCTTCTTTTTAAGAATGTCTTTGCTTACTGTAGGTCTTTTATCAACCCTTATGAAATTGGTTATTAGTTTTTCAATTTCTTGAAAAAATATTAATCGGGAATGTGGATTGGGATTGCATTTTATCTGTAGATTGTGTTAGGTAGTATTGGCACATTCACAATATAAATTCTGCTTATCCATGAGCACAGGATTATCCTTACAAATTTGTGGGTCTTCTTTGTTTCCTGTAGTAATACCCATAGTATTTCCCTCTCTATCGGTCTTGTGTTAGTCAGGGTAGACTAGAGAAAGAAATTCAGGGACACACATATGGATATAAGGGAAAGGTCTATATACAAGAGGAATGGAAGATTGAGAAAGCATCTCAACCCAGTCCAGTCCAAGGTCATAAGTCCGATATTAGCCCATATGTCCGATACCAGTCTAAGAAGTCCCCTTCCAACTCACAAAATCATAGGCCAGTGGGTGCAAAATCTTGTGTGTCTGATAGCAGTAGAAGCAACAAAAATATCTCAGCACTGGCAGGGGTCTTCCCATGGTTCCTCCAGCTTCAAAAGTCTGGTTCCATCATGGCAAGGCTGTGTGGCTCTCCTCCAGTTCCTCCAGTTCCTTGGACATTGCCATCTTGTCTTGTCAGTCGAGTGTCTCCCAACAACTAGGGAGATGTTTTCTCATATTCAGGAGTGAAATATCATGAGAATTCCCAGAATTCTCAGAGAAAGCCATGCCCACAGAGGTCTCACTGGCTATCTCCAGATTGACAGGCTAGACTCCACACCTAGACTTCCAATTGTGAAATTTACATCGAGTACATGACTGCCACACCTTTTCAATTATGTGAGGATTGATGGTTGTAATTGAAGAGTCTTTCATTCATAAATATTTTAATAGTGATATCTTATTGGGATAATCTTCCCTTGCTCATTATGTATGTCCATTTTTGTCTCTTATAACCTTATTTTCTTTGAAATCTATCTCTTCAGAGATTAATACTGCTATTCCTGCTTCTTTTTGGTGTTGTTTGTTATGTTTTTGTCCAACCTCTGGTTTTCAGTCTGGTCATGTCTCTGTTTTTGAGGTGTATTTCTTGTAGGCAGTGTATCTATGCATTTTCTTTATTATCTGTTCTGCTATACCTTGTCTCTTTAGTGGTGGAGTTAGTTAATTAACATTCACTTAAAACATATATGAAGCAAGTCCTAATCCCAAGAGTACACATTTGCCTGTATTAATATCAGATATAAAATAAAATGTATAACAAAAATTTTTGTCAGAGATAGAACAGGTAATTACATAAATGAGAAAAAGTTGAAACTACCAGAGAGATACAATAACACTGACTTGTCTGTAACTTGTAAAATGGACTTTAAATAGAGACAGCATTAAAAGGTATGTCTTCTGGGGTGACACATTTCCATGCAGCTCTCTCAATTGTAAATAGGCACTGGTCTGTTGTATTTAGGTTTCGGTGGGTTGTTCTTGACTTGTAGGTACCCCAAAAGACAGAAACAGACACCTGGTCTTTCTCCTTCTGAACTGCCATGTTTGTTCAAACCACCACATTTGTGTTAGCTGAGTGTCCATTTATTTATGCCACCAGACCTCACTTAATGAACTAGTATTCACACATGAAAAGGAGACTTTGCTCTTTGAGAGGAATATGAAGAATGTAACAAGCACAGGAATATCTCTTCAGAAACAACTGAAGCAGGCCCACCAGGAGGGAAGTCCTGACATCTGCAGTCAGATGGAATAAAGTAGAAATCAGGAATATCACAAGCTGATGATTGCAAGTTGTGGATCCAAGGAGAGTGTAAATACAGAAGGACACTGTCAGCTCTCAGTGTGGTTATTAAGCAGGAAAGTGAAGGCAGATAGAGAGCTATATACTGTCAATATTTTCTCTAGCACCATAAAGATATTCCTTTTTCCTATCTTTTTCTGATTCTATTCTGAACTTCTGGGCAATATATTGCCCTTCGAGTCAATATATTATTGCAAAAATTGTTGGATGATCTTCAGAAAAATTTCAAATATACGTGATATCAGAAATATTGTTCTATAATTTGACCATTCATATGAGAAAAATGGAAAACTGAAAAAAATCTATTTCTGTATCACTTTTCACATATAACACTGAACCAGATATTTAATACATTTCATTTCATTTTATATTTTCATTAATTTTTAATTGTTATGCTTATTTTATAGATAATGCGAAAAATTAGAAGTTGAAGTATTTTTTTCTAAGGTTTCAAAGAAAGTAAATGGATGACACAGTTCAGACTTAGGCAAAATGACAGCAAAGTTCATTACCCCTTCAATTTAACCACACTTCCTTTTAATATAAGTATATGTGAATTGTGGAGATGGTTGGAGTCAGAGTATGTCTACCAAATCTGCTTAGTTTATTTAGTTCATGAACTTGCCAATACTCTTTCAAAGCAATTTTTCAATGAAGAAATTTTCTAGACTACAAAGCTCAAGTGCCAAAAGACTTGGCCATGCTGATATGAGTAAGTGATCAGAGGACTAGGTAATTCAGGGAGGTTGTTAATGTTGTAAACACCATCACGGAGAGACTGAGAAAAGTTACAGAAAAATTGAACTTGGTCAAGTGGCAGCAGCAGGGTAACTTTATAAGGAGTGAAATTTGGTGATTTGGAGACTCTGAAAGTTATTGCCTCATACGAGGATGAGATTGAACCTACAATCATGCTTAATTCATTCAACATGGAGTATTAAATCAACTGGAATGATATCAATAAAAACAAAATTAGAGCAATATTTTATGTTAATATAGTATACATGCAATGCGTGCATGTAAATACACATGCATGCACACAACTATGATATAAAACATCCAATAAATAAAAAGAAAAATATTAGAAGTTAGTTTAAATAGTATATTACTCTAAACACTTATTTAAACTATTTGTCAAGTCTTTGGGGTTGGAAGAACAGGTTTATTAAACTTTGTTAACAAATGGGTAAGAGCTTTGTCAATAGAATGAGACAAAATCATGTTTGGGTACAATGCTCTACTTTACTATTTAACAGTTGTGTGATCCTGGACTATTACTTCACTATCTGAACTTCCTTTCGTTAACTACATAATACGGCTCACAAAAGTACTTCATGAGTCCTATGCATGTAAAATTTGGACAAAGAATAAGGGAGATCAGGAAGAATTGATGTATTTGGTGTTTGACAAAGAATAATGGAATTTATCACGGACTTCCAGAAGAATGAATAAAACAACCTTTGAATTATTATAGCCACAGTGTTTCTTTGAGAGGCAGATTACACCAATACACAGGCTTTCTCTACTGCAAGGACCAGGGATGTGAAAGGAAAGTGGGAAAAGATAGGATGGGTTGTAAAAGAAGGAGGGCAGGATGGGGAGAGAAAAAGCACCACATACCATATTTTTCAAACCATTAGATGCACATGCACCCCCAACAGTGGAGGTGAAACAAGCATGTGTCTTGTGGTCTGAAGGTATCTTACCACAGAACATTTTAGTATACTGGTACAATTTGTTTCAGAATATTTTTTCTTGATTTCCGTCTCTAAAAACTGGGTGTGTCTTATGGTCAGGTACATCTTATGGTCTAAAAAAACATGGAGTAGGGAAGGTTTAATAAGATATTGTTGTTGAATTCATTTATTTGTCATGGATTGTGCAAATATAAATAAATATGTTCTCTATATCGTTTGCTTCTTTGGAAAACAAGTAAGGTCACAGTCAAGATGGAACCCAGGTAAGCAGCAAATACTGAGAGCTCCTTAGTGAACATTTAGAGCAGTGTCTAGGAGGACTGTGGGGGGATTCTGGTGAGTGACGGAACCCACACGGCAACTCAGAGTGCTTCCTGTGTCCACGAGGCGACCCTCCCACACATCTGCCTTGTGCCTGAGTCCCTGGAGATCTGAGATCTGATCCCTAGGATTTCACAGCACAAAACATTGCTGCATTCATCACCATGATCACCACCAACCAATTGCCTCACCCCACCTTACCCTGGTGTGGTTGCTATGACAGGACCTGAAGTGCTAACCTTTCAAAATCCACACAACTACAGCAGGACCCACACACAGCATCAGTGCAACAACAGCACTCTTATGGAGGAACTACTACATGGCAACCAGCCTGCTTGGCAGTGAAGCTCAGTACTCCCAGCCAACCTAGCCTGTGAAGCTGAGCCTCCTCACCATCATTGGCCACTGAATTGCAGTGCAATCCTGTCTACACAGCAGTCAGATACACCTCCATAGTAGACCACAGGCAGCCTTCGAATACACCCTCACCAATAACACAGAAAATGAGCTCACGGTTCCTTGGTCTCCCAGAAACATAGTATGTACCTTTTTGAAACTGTCAAACAAGCATAGTATATTGCAATATTCTCAGGAGAATGACCCAGAAAATCAAAACACAATAGCAGAGATAAAGACACTGAGAGAAGAATAAGACATGGATCTGACACTAAAAGAAATTCTCAGAAGGCCACAGTTTGATGCAATTCCGGAGTTGAGGGAAGCAAAGCAGAAATAAGGACACCATGATGGAGGAGATGAAGTTGACCAAACAGGAGATATAGTCCACATACCAAAAGGAAATACAGGAGCTAATAGATGTGGCAACCAAAACTAGATCTTATAAGATCGCAGATCTTATAAACATACTACAGGAGGCAGAGAACCATATCAGTGATCTCAAGACAATTGGGCAGACTTCAGCAAATGAGATGCACAGTCAAATAAGATGAAAGAGGTGGAAGAAAACCTGAGATCAATGAGAGATGCTAGAAAAGGAGAAATCTTAGAATAATTGATCTACTGAAATAGGACAAATGAAGAAGATGACAACTAAATTTCTGAAAGAAAGCTTTCCCACCTTATTAAAAGAAAATCAGTCACACATACAGGAAGCAGAAAGGACTCCAATTAGACTAAACTCCAGGAATAACTCACCAATGTGTATAATATTTAAATTTTACAATATTAATGAATAAGAGAACATTTTGAAAGCAGCAAAAGAAAGAAAGTCACATACAAGGGTGCTTAGGTAAGAATATGCTCAGACCTATCAGTCGAAACCATGAAGAGAAAGAATGGGTGGAGAAACATCTTTCAAAAGCTGCAAAAATAAGCCTTCCCAAGAATCCTTTACCCTGTCAAATTGTCTATTAATATGGATCAAGAGATAAGATCTTCCAGGACAAGGAAAAACTGAAAAAATATGCTTTAAGACACCCAACCCTGTGGAAGATCCTGGCTGACTTTCTAAGGTCAGAGGACCAACATCCACCAAGCACAAACGGGAGAACACCATATAGCCCACCTCCACTGAGAAGTTAATATGCCAACATTTACCAAGTTAAAATAGCCTCAGAGGAAATGCAAGAACAAAGCTCCCTCCCCTCAAACACAGCACACTGAAATGAAGGGAAAAAGGAAAACACCCCCAAATAAAAGACATATGAGAACAGTGAATCCACAGATAGTGATAATAGTTCTGAATTCCAATGATCTCAATTCAAACATTAGGAAAAAAAGGCTAGTAGACTGGCAAGAAAATAACCCATTAATCTGTTGCCTGCAAGAGACACATCTTAAGCACACAGATAAAAATAAACTAAGAATAAAAGCCTGGCATAAAATATAATAGGCAAAGGCAACTTTAAAAAGCATGGGTTGCAATCCTAATCTCCTACAAAGTTGACCTCAACATTTAGACCATAAAAATAGACCAGGAGGGCCAGTATATAATGCTCAATGGATCAGTAAGCAAGGAACCAGTGAACATATTAAATATATATGCACTGAACGATAGACCTGTGGAATTCATCAAGCTATTCAAAAGATAAAAAAAGAAATCACAGATTCAACAATCATGATAGATGGCTTTAATACACCACTATGAGAGAAAGATCTCTGGGAAAGAAGTTCAGCAAGGAGGCTTCAGAGCTAAACAATACAATTATGCAACTGGACCTGATAGACATAACTTTCAAACAAAATGCTAAAAAGTTCACATTCTTTTCAAGCAATTAAAGCTCATTTTAGAGACTAGATCAAATGCTGGTGTACAAGTCAAGCCTCAGTAAATTCAAACTAATAGAAATTATTCTGACATGTTTCTTGGAT
Organism: Nesogale talazaci; assembly: GCA_004026705.1. NCBI lineage: Eukaryota > Metazoa > Chordata > Mammalia > Afrosoricida > Tenrecidae > Nesogale > Nesogale talazaci. The sequence goes on from PVJH01001111.1 coordinate 57,354, forward strand.
CACCACACCATAAAACTGAAGATTATTAAAAGGACGAGTAGAAAAACAAGGGCAAACAATTGGAGAATGAAGAATGATCTCCTATAGCATGAATGGGTACTGGCCCAGATAAGAGGGAAATTTAGGAAGCTTCTAGAAACTAATGAGCAAGAGAATAATGCATATCAAAATTTATGGTACACTGTGAAAGCAATTAGTTTGATATCAATAAATGCATATTTGAAAAAAGAAGAGAGACTTATGACTGATATGTTCTCACAAAACCTCCAACAATTAGAAGAGAGTCAATAGAAGAACCCTTCCAATAGCAAAAGAAAAGAAATAATGAAAACGATGACAGTGTTAAATCAGTGGGAAGACAAAGAATGATGAAGACAAAGAATGGTGCAAAAGATTAATGCAGCAAAAGGCTGGGTCTGTGAAAGTGTCAACAGATTCGACCGGCTATTGGCAAAAGTAACCAAGGAAAGAGCAAACGTCAATAGCCAGGATGAGGAATGGAATGGGAAATCACAACAGACCTCAAAAAGATTAAAATGATAATCAAAAAGAACTTTGAAAGTCTGTATTCTAATGAATTCAGCAACATGGAAGACATGGACAAAGATGTGACAAAAACAATCCCTCCCTACATTATGCCAGATAGCAAAAGAAGAAATAGAGGTTTTTATCAAGAAGCTACCAACAACAAAGCTTCAGTACCAGAAGACTTCACAGGGGAATTCAATCAAACATTCAGGAAAAAGTTAACAATGATCCTCCACAAATTATTTCAGAGCATAGAAAAGGATGGAAAACTCCCAAACTCATTCTTCAAGGCCACTATAACTTTGAGCCTCAAACAGGTTAAGGATCCCATAGGAAGAAAGAACTACAGACTGATATCACTAATGAACATAGATGCAAAAATCCTTAATAAGATATTGTCCAAAAGAATATGAAATGTATCATCCACCATTATCAGGTAGGATTCATTCCGGGGATGTAGGGATGTTTCAACATCAGAATATCTATCAATATTAACAATAAAAAACTTAGCAAAAAAATAAAAGAATAAAAAACAAACCAAAAAAATCCCTCCAGATTCCTTACCTAAAACCTAAATAGTAGTCTGAGAGTGCTTTAAAAAATACAGGGAGAGGGCTGAGCCCCGGTGGCATAAGTGGCTGTGTGTGGAACTGTAGCCTGCGGGCTTGGCGGTTCAAATCCAGCAGTGGCTGGGTAGCGCCCACGACCACCAGAGCCAGTGATGCCCACACACACAAAAAAAAAAATTACAGGGAGAAAAGCAATATTTAAATGGCCTGGGATATTTTCATGATAAATTTATCTCAAACAAACAATCAAAAATTAAATGTAACTTAAATACTGTGGGCATGTTATCAGGAGGGACAAGTATGTGAAGAAGGTCATCATGTTTGGTAAAGTAGAAGATTGGGGAAAAGAGAAACATTGACTTCCTCCAGGTATACAAAGAAGGAGAACCGAACTCCACATCTACCTAAAGATAATTCCAATGAGGCTGAATTCAGACAAGTCTGCACCATCCATCCTTCTCTTATTCTGCCACCACTTGTATCTCTCACCATACTTTATCTGGTGAGTTCAGAAATACATTTAAAGGCTACTTAGAACTCACAGACAACACTCATCACTATGGGTATTATTTGTTGTGCTTTTTTGCTTTTGGTGGTGGGGGAGTGAACATGTCACAAAATGATAAGAATGTAATTATTTTGCCAACAGTGCATCTTTTATCATGCTGGCAGTCATATTTCTCTCCGGCTCTTGAACTCTCAGACATAAATCCCTTGACCTCCACTTAATTTTGAGGACTAGGAAATCTCATGGCCCCAGTGCTGTGGTCACTGGTACTTCTGACGTCTCAATTACTTCCATCAGGGATCTCATGCATGTTCCTCTTGTGGTCCTTCTTTCCTGAGAGTTTCAGGATTCCTCTGTTCCTATTTCTGAAATGGCTTGCTGTTACACCTAGGGTAACGACAAAACTGATCAATTCTTGAGTTGAATCCTCTACATCTTGTTTGCGTGCCTTCACTCATCAATCTCTTTTAAATAACATGAATTGTGTGTAGAAGAACCATGCCAAGTAATTTCACCTTCCTCAAAATATCCCCGATAAAATGATATTGGCACAGTGGCTGCAACAATGGGAGCAAATATAGCAGCAATTGTGAGGATGGTGCAGGACAGGACAGTGCTGAACATAGGATCATTATGAATTTCAAATGACAGAAGGACACCTAATGAAAACAGCATGTTGCTATTATCGTCAGATGCCCTAGCTATCTTCAGCACACAAGAAAATCACATTGTTCATTTCTGTCAATGTCCTCACAATTGTTCCCATGCTAGAACCCATTGTTGTAACCGCTGGGTCAATCCATCCCTTAAGGGCCTTTTGTTGCCCTTACTCTTTACCAAGCATAATGTCCTTTTCCAGGGACTGGTCTCTTCTGGCAACATGTCAAAAATATGTAAGATGAAGTGTCAATATCCTGGACTCTAAGGACTCCTCACTTTAAGTATTGCATATAATCTTTTATAAGTCGAGTTTTTCAGCACACTTTTAATGCAGTTTCTGTGGTAAAATTAGGTGCCTCAGCTGATGTTTGTGTTGGCTTATACTCTAGTATATATTGTAGGCAATCTGGTTGTAGATACTCCATGATAGATTTGTTTGTTCATTTAGCAGTCCACCTTCTTCTTCAACACCACAATTAAAACACATCAATTCTTCTTTGGTCTTCCTTATTCAATGTCAAACTGTCACATGCATATGAGTCAATGAAAAATGCCATGGCTTGGACCAGGCATACCCTAGTCCTCTAAGTAGTACTCTTGTGTTTCAATACTCTTAAAGAGATCTTATAAAGCAGCTCGTCTTTTGATCTCTTGACAGCTGCTTCTCTGAGCATTGATTGTCAATCCAAACAAGACACAATCTGGAAAACTTCAGATTTTTCTCCCCTTACCATGATGTTATCTTTTTGATCCAGTTGTGAGTATTCGGGTCTTCTTGCCATTGAGTTGTGATCTGTGGTGAAAACTATAATCCTTGATCTTCATCAGCTAGTGCCTCACGTCTTCCTCCTGGTAAGTAAGCATCATCTGCATAATCTCAGATTATTCATAAGCCTTTCTCCAATCCTAATACCACATTCTTTTTCATATAATCCTGTTTCTCTGATTATTTGTTGAGCATACATAGTGAATGCTTATAGGGCAAGAATGCAACTCTGTCGTACCACTTTCTGGATTTTAAACCAGACAGCATTCCACTGCTATGTTCACACAACTGTCTCTTGACCCATATTCAAATTCTGCATGATCCCAATAAAATTTTCTGAGATTCCCTGTCATATTTTGTTATGATATACACAGCTGATTGCCTGGGCAAATTCACTAAAATGGAAGTAAACATATTCCTGATATTCTCTGCTTTCAGCCAAGACCCATCTGACTGGATCCACCTGCCTGGTTCTGCAAGGATATCTGTAGTTCCACCTCATTTTCTGAAAAACAGCATGGGGTTATAAAATTATCATACATCTTGTGTAAAAAGTGAGCATTACATATTAGGTGCTTAAATTATTTTTTCCATATTAGACTCAGTTTACTTATGTGTACAATGGGAGTGATAATACCTGTCCCAGAACTACTGTGAGAATCATTAAATATAATAATGATGTGAAATTGCTTTGTGAGCTATAATTCACTTTCCACATGTTAGGCTAATAGAGTTATGGATAATATTTCACAGAGACAAGCAGACATTTTGGCACACTTTAAATAACACAGTGTAGGTTGCCACCTATTTCGCCTACATATAAGGCCATTTTTCATTTCCTGAATTAAAGGTGCCAAGGATTAACCACAGTATTTTAAAAACCCCATGGTGTAAAATGCTTTAAACTTTCAATTGGTACTACATAAATCTCGCCCGTTGTTGTATTTAATGCAGCAGCTGTGTTAGAATAAAGAGTCTGCATTGTTGTATTTGACTACATATTTAATTGGGCTTCAGAATCTTGTGTTTCACAGCAGGAATCACTGAAAGCCTCTGTGATGATTAGAGAGAAAAGCCTGGGTAAAAAAGAAGGTTGCTTGGTTTCCTGATAGTGAAGATTTGATTGATTGATTTTCTGAACGATTTGTTACTTTAGAGAGAGGGAGAGGGGGAAAAAAAGGAGTTTTACACTTCCCATCCAGTCTCCTCACACACAGCCCCTCAAGTGGTCAAACAAATTGCTTGCAACAGAACGTGTAACACTTTTATAGACTGACTATAATTCAGCTGCTGGAAAATTTGCTGATGAAACTCAAAATTAAAATAATAATAAGCCCATCCACAGAAACCATTCTTAATTCATGTTTAAATGATTCTGCCTACCCTCACTACCGACATAACTGTTCATTTAAAGGTCCCAAATAATCATAGGTCCTGTGGGAACATCTATTTACTTTTTTGTTTTAAATATTTCTGATCTTCTACCTGTATTTTTAAAGTAATAGATTATTGTATGGATTTATTTGGAGAAACTCTATACATTGGCATCTGGGTCAAAGTGGTGAACTCTCCCAGAAGTACTGGATCATTCTGCATATGCAGAACAAGTTGAAGTATGGGAGTATCAATGTTCCTGTACATTTTGCACTATTTCAGGTATGACATGAGGTCCTTGTATCTGTGGATGTCAATGATATCGTGGAACATATTCACTAGGAGGAATTCAAAAAGAAAATTGCTATGTCCCATATCTAATATTTTGTTTCATTTCATCTCAAATGGCCCCAACAGTCTTCTATTTAAATATATATTATTCTAACAAAATAGTCTTCATATCATAGTAGAGAAATACTGTCTAGATAGTCTTCCAGCCTAGCTGTCTGTGGGGAGGACTACATCCTTCTAACAGGAACTCCTATAAGGCTTGTGGTGAAACAATGGGTTAAGCAAAGTGATGTTAACCAAAAGCTCAGATTTTGAACCTATAAGCCTCTCTTTGCAAGATCACTAAATCCATCTGTCCCAGAAAGATTCACAGCCTCACAAGCCGCATGAAATTGTTCTCCTATGTGCCATCTATCCTAGGAGTCAGAAGGAACTCAATGACAATGAAAGCTCCTTTTTTCTCTATTTCCATTGACTTCACACAGAGGTCCTACAACCCTTTGACCATGTGCCACATAGCACTTCTTTTCTTTTTAAGAGTTCTATTGATATATAATTTACATATCATGCATTTCAATAGGTCAATCATATGAAAAAAAGTTGCGCAATCATCTCAATCATCCGATGTCATCTATGACATCGGTCCTGTTCTCATTGTTATTAGTTCTCCTTTACTTGCCAAACTCTCTTGCCATGACCCTAAAAACTCTTAACCCCCGTACTGTCTCTATAGTTTTAACTAACCTGAATTTCATATATGCAAAAACAAAACAGAAAAATGACAGGATACTCAGAGAAAAACATCAATCTGAAGACAAGCAGAACATAGTTTAAATTGTGGATAGCAGAAATTGTTACAAATTGGAACAAATATATGTTAGATCAAATAACATGGGAGTTAGTCTCAGAGACGATGAGTAACAGACAAGACAAGATGGCAGCCTCTAAGGAGCTGGAGAAGCCACACGGCTTGTCCCTGATGGAGCCAGCCCTCTGAAGGTGGAGAGGCCACATGGAGACGCCTGCCAGCGATGAGTTGCTTCTGCCACCACTGGATGCTGTTGATGAACTCTGAGCCCTGGAAGCGAGGAGCCATGGGGAGACCCCTGCCAGCGCCAGGATTCTGCATCCACTGACCTGTGACTTCGTGAGTCGGAAAGAGATATTATAGACTGGTATCGGGCATATGTGTTAATATTGGACTTATGACTTGAACTGGACTGGATTGGGTGTTCTCAGTGTTCCATTCTTTTGTATATAGACCATTTCCTTATATCTATATGCTTGTCTATGAAATTTGTTCCTCTAGCTTACCTGGACTAACAAACCAATCTTGTGAATGGCAACCCAATGCAGAATGACAGCAGTAATTACTGTTTTTCCTAAATTTCTCAGACTTCATTTTTGCAATGGAGAAAAAAAAATCCTCATTACTATCTCTGATTTCCTTCAGCTCTGTTATGAAGGGTCCTGCCATGTTTTATAGAATTTCAGGGTGCTCAGTTGACTGTGTGTTATTGTACAATATGCTGGTGTGGGGGGAAATGGCCTGGTTTTACCTCCAAGAATTTGGAGTGCTGGGCATCTTGAGAACAAACCTCAGGGTTTGCCCTGGGAACTGGGGCTGGTCAAATTAGAAAAGACTCACCTGGGAGGTGAATCAACTATTACCAGAAGACCTTTTTAGCTTGGCAGGTAGGATTGTTCAATAAAAATTCAGAGACCAAGGAGTGCTGGTCTCTCGGAACCACAAGGTATGTCACGCAGGCCCAACAATGACTCTGCTGGAGAAAGATGATATGTTTTGTTCCTGCAAATTTTACAACCCCTGAAATCCACAAGGACAGTTTCACTCTTCCATGACACTGGATTTTGCTTTTAGTCTTTGAGAATTCAAAGCGCTTCCTGGCTGGTACTCTTTGAGCCACAGAAGTCCCGTATTGGGAAACTATCCATGTCTGGATCTCTCATTTCTCCCTTATAATGACTAGATTTTATAAGCATATACTCTTCCAGGAATTCTTTAGTCATGTCAGAAAATTAATAATCTATCCTTAATTTGAAGGTGATACCTAATCCCTGGTACCTAAACACACACACACACACACACACACACACACTGCCAAGTTGGCTGATTGGATCAATCTTGATATGTTGATAATTGAGTTCATGGTCATTTGTATTCATGAAGCTATTTTCATATTTGGCTTTCCTAAAAGTCAAATATCAAAATATATTTTAATTCCTGCCTGTTCACAACTTACATTAAAATATTTCAAACAAATATATTTCACTGGACTTCAGGAAACAGGTGAAAGAAATTTTAATTACATTAATATAAAATTCATCAAAGGGAGAGACAAAATAGTTAGATTTGATGAAAACTGAAACTGATTTGCAATATTTGCTGTTTGTCACCAAATTAAATTTCAGTTTATACTTAGTAAGAGGATTACAACATTTAAACAAATAATAATTTTATGCAGCAAAACCTAATTATATGTGTTTAGCCTTGTGCTTTGGATCACGCACAGGAAAGAGCTTTAGAATTGCCAATACAGCGTTCTCAATCCTCATCATATCAAACACTATTATATGCTAGTGTAGGCTGCATGTTAGCTCTTACTGCCTTTCAAGTAAGGGTATGTATGATACATATACTTTCTTTTAGTTTTTCCTCATGGCTTTGGTGATTTCACAGGTGCTGTTATTCAGCTTTCTGTTATTAAAACATAGTGTGAAAAAGTAGACCCTAGATTCTTGGGGATGTAATGTGGGTTAAAATTATATTTACTTATCGTGAAAACATTATAGGGTACCTGCTATCAGATTGCATAGCGTCTGGGGTCTTAAAAGAATTGTTTCCAAACAAGCGGCATCTAAGCGAGATGGAAATAAGCCTGTGGTGATTACTCTCTAACCATAATTGAGGGATGAGAATAAACTTGTTGCCAAATAGATTATTGGTGAAATGGCTGAATCTCTAAGTAGAAAAAGGGTTCCTAGGGATTATGGTGGGGGAAGTGGGGAGATAAAGGTAGGTGATATCAAGAAACTCAAGAAGGAAGAACATGTTTAAACACTGATTGTGGTAGCAATTTTTATTTTTTTTATTTTTTTATTTTTTTTTTTTAGGCATCACTGCCCTCAGGTGGTGGGAGTAGGAGGCCCAGCCTTTGCTCCTGGGAGCCGGAATCGAACCTCCATCCCAGTGGGCCGCAGTCCCGCGCACAACCACTACGCCACCGGGGCTCAGCCCTTGTGGTAGCAATTGTACAATACTGCTAGATGTGATTTAACTATGGGAGGGTATGCTGATTGTATTATCTCCCAATAAAATGATTTTGTTAAAAAGTACACATAGTATTATAGGCATAGTGCAGGTATAGGTTTTCATTAATAAAATTGATCTCCACCTAAAATAAATAAGTAGATAATACATTTACTACAAGGTAATAACCTAGAATCTCACTGGAATATACCACCACAAGAGCCAGAAAATGTGCATAAAATAAAATTAATGCTATAGGAACTTTAAAATACAGGAGAGGAGTAGAGAGAATTTATTGAGAAAATGTGCTATTTTATATCATCCACATGAGCTTATTATGTTCATAAAAATAAATGCCATATATAAAATAGTTTAAAGACTTTAAATATTGTGTTATATATATCACCATTGATTAATCTGTTGCTAAATGTACAAAAATACATGTTTAATTCTGACTTAGAATCCTAAAGCAGCAGTGTGAAATAAAATTTTACAAACATCTAGTGTCTAGAGAGCTACATGTAGTAAGAGGGCTAGTTTCAAGTTTATATTCAATTTAACAATGCATGCATATGCTAAGAATATTCCTTAGAGAATGTCAAATAGTGTAATGTATGCCATCATTAAAAGTATAACCGAATTCTAGAGAGTTTTGAGGTATGTTGATAAAGCTCTTCCATGCTTGCATGGCAGGAAATAAAGTTTTATTGCCCATTTTTGGTTAAAAATTTACTTTTAATTCCAAGTCTTTGAACATTTCTTCAAACCTAGTCTAGGTGATAATCATTATGAAAATTATATCATTCATTCCTTAGATGCCTCAGACTACTTCAAATGCAAGTACAAAGAAAGAAAATGAGCTAGTAAGATAGAAAATGACATTCGGAAGAGCGGATATGCTTGACTTCCAGTATTGGTGCGAATATTAAAAGAATTGTGGACTGAAAAAAGAGCAAACAAATCCTTGTGCTCATTCAAAGTGAAAACAGCCTAATTGTTATCTTATGTATTGTGAACAGGAGAGAGCAGTCCCTGGACAAAAGATAACATGCTGGATACCACAGCAGAGAAGCAGAAAAAGAGAACGAGCTTCAACAGTTCCACAGCACTGTATCTAAGCACAACCATAATTCTGAACATTGCATGGGATCAGGTGTTGGTCTTTTCTGCCTTCATAGGATCACTATGACTTGGAACTAACAGGACACAGGAGGGCACTTGAGAACAATAACAACAAAAGCTTCTTGGTTGGTGTCAAATTAGGTAGAACCCATAAGGTTGCGTATCTCTGGGTGTTTCAAATGATTCAGGAGCTCAGCTTAAAGTGAAAGCTTAAAGTTTTCAATTCCACCAGAGGGACCAAGCTAGAATGAACTCATGATCACCTTCCAAAAGTCAGTCATTGAAAACCCTGTGGAGTGCATTTCTTTCTACTCTTGACAATAGTAAGTGCCACGAGTCAGAGTGGACTTAACAGCAACTAGTATGTAGGTGGAAAGTTATTGTCAGTAATACTACCAAAAACGAAACCAAACGTCATGCCATCGAGTTGGATAAAATTGCCCCTGTGAGTTTCCAAGACTGTAGCTCTACGGGAGTACAAAGCCCACTAGTAGGAGAAGATGGGGGAACAAAGCAACGGAATCAGAAATAATGAAATCCACTCAAATCAGGAAATGTCAAATGCCTTATGTCCCTGAAAAATTGAGTGGATTGGGGGGGGGGGGAATCACCTGGTGAGAAGTTGAAGATCTAGCCCCACAGTGTTTGTTTTGTATATATTTTGTTCTATAGCAAGACTTAAACCAACTCAGGCTGAAAAAGCCAATGTATCCAAAAGGGTGAACTGGCAACTGCTGGAATCTTAGAGTGGACCACATGTGTCAGACTCACTGCCCTGAGGCCCATCCCTACAGGGGAGTGGAGATTGCCTCTGGGTTTCAGAGCCTATGACTATCTATGGAAATAGAGAGCCTCATCCGTCTCTCAAAGAGAAGCTGGAGGCTCCCAACTGCTCACCTTGAGGTGAGCAGCCCAACACATGATCACTATGCTGCAGGGCTGAGAGACTAAATCACCACCACCTACATTTTTTCATATCGTCATATTTCTCATCAACTGATAGTTTATTTTGGAACTATACTTCGTACACTTTTACTCACTAGGAATTCTATGAGTAACAATGTGCAAAATTTAGTATTTGAAAAGCCATATTTCATGATACTTATCATCCCCCTCTTTTTAAAAGGTAAGTAAAAGACAAGGGTACACACAGAGGACCAAATACATACACACAACTAGAATCTTTGAAGATTACAGTTATATTTAATATTCCAGTAAACTCAGAATAAAGACAAAAATGCTCTCACCAATCTAAGTAGGAAGCTGATGCAATTTTCACTTGCCATGGATCTGAGTGTAGTGGTTACAAGTAATGGCTTTGGGGCTGAGCCCCGGTGGCATAAGTGGTTGAGTGTGGAACTGCGGCCCATGGGGTTGGCGGTTCAAATCCAGCGGCAGCTGGGTAGTGTCCACGACCACCAGAGGCAGTGATGCCCACACACAAGTAATGGCTTTGGAATTACCTATATGACCTTGGTTAGGGTATTAACCCTCTCTGAATTCCAGTGGATTACAATATAAAGTAAGGATAAAAATATTGCCAAGTATATAGGTCTGTAAGAATTAAATGAAATAACTCATGCAAATTACTTAGCTTTTTTCTGGTAAAATTCCATTATCTTGGCATTTCAGAAATGTTTTGAAGCCTCTAGTATTGCTTATTCAATATAATTGCAAGTCATTTGGAGTGAAAATGCTGAAGTCCTCAAACCAGCCCTTTGAATGTGTGCTTTCAAGAAAAAATAAAGTCATATATTCTTTTTTCTAATCATAGTTACCTTTGGTTGTTAATTAATTCTTGCTGTTATACTGCCCTGTACTTCCAAATCTAGGGCATACTTCTACACAAGATCTCTATCTGTTTGCTTCCTATTCAAATTTTGGAAACCACAAACTAGACTCACCTGAAATTGAATATCCTAGTTCCTTGAATTTCCATGCTGATGTTATCAGAGAAGGGTTATTTATTGGTGACTTATGGATATTTTCACAGGTGAAAAGCTGGACTAAACATAACTTTTGGTTAGAGGCATGTTTCAGCATGGCAACTTTGTAGAATTATGTATTCAACAAATGTTTATTGTACCTATAAATCAAGAACTTTTCCTATAATTCAAGGTTGAGATGGAGTCTCCTAGAATCTTTATTGTCCTTATGCAGAGTGCATTACCTATATATGAATATGACTAAAAAGGAAGGCCTTCAAGAAGATGGACTGACAAAGTGGCTCAGACATAAGAACAGCGATGGTTTCAGACATAAGGGATGCTTTGAGGAGGACACAGAACCAAGCCGTGTTTGTGTCTGGTGCACACAGTGTCGCTACATGTTGGAACCGACTCTGTGGCAATTAACGGCATGAGCTAAAAGCAGGAAATAGATTCCATCGTAGTAAATGATTTATAATAATTGAGAGGAAGCCAGGTGATGACAAACCCAACCACGGCCCCAGAGACAGTGGTAATCACGTCGGCTTCAATCATGAGCTCATGGCTGGGGTAGAGAGTGAGGGGATGAGGGATTGCACAATGTCTGGGAAATGTTATGCTTCCGAGTCCTATGTATAGATCAAATAAATACCTTCAAGTCATAATTAATCTCTTAAATGATACATTGAAATTTTGGATTTTATATACCTGTGGCTATAATCCTATTTTGGAGATATTTCTCTGCTAACGATGGGATTAAGACATGCATCCAGTAAAGGGAGTGAATTAGGCCACACTCTTTGTTTCCTTGATGGTATTGTAAAGATTCCACCTTAAAACCAGTCACGAACCAGGCCATACTCTTTATTTTCCTTGGATACACACGGTGCCTCCATACAACACCATGTCATCACACTGCCTGACTCAGAAAGGCTGACCTGCATTTCATGAGTGAGCTTTGATAGACGGAAGAGGATCTGCTGTCATTTTTGCACACCTTGGGCTTCTGACTCTGCACCTTGCATCTGCATCACCCCTGTTTGACTTTCATATTTAGGACTGCAATGACACCCGCCACCTTGAACTTTCATGAATTTTTGTGGGTTGGTGCAAAGATTCACAGAAAGATGGGACACGTGGGGATATCCAGTACTTAAGGCAGGAGCAAAGGGGGAAAGGAAGTGAAACTGCATTTTGGAAGAGCCAGATATTGGAGTTATCTTGAATATTCATCTCATCAGGACTCGAAATGCCAAACTTACTGTCATCATCTCCATTCTGACCGGGTAGAAGTGCCCCTTTGGGTTTCCAAGACTAACTCTTTCTGGGAGTAGAAAGCCTCATCCATCTTTCGCAAAGCAGCTGGTGGTTGTGAACGGCTGACCTTGCACTTAGCAGCCTAGTGAGTAAGACCTATTCCACGAGTAGTCTGATTCAAAAGAAATCATTACCACAACACCGTGATTCACAAGAATATATACAGCTTTTTCAAACATGTAAAATGATATATTAAGTATATACTTTTATTTATAAATGCTATTGAACATGTAACTAATATTTGAGAATTATGTGAGATCCAACTAGAGATGTAGACACTATAAAGATGTCCTAATTTGTTGAGGGCTTGGGAGCTACTGCAGTATGCGTCTATAGATTTGATGAGGAAGATACCTGGACACATAGAGAAATGGCATCTGTGCCACAGTTAACTGCCCTTATGACTAAATAGTGGGTACTGTGGGATAGAAGATGTGCATGTACAATAAAAATTCAAAGGAAACTCTCTACAAAATAGAAATGTTTGGCAGGGGAAAGTTTAAGTGGAGTTGAGAAATAAGCTTTATGTAGAAAATGGCATATTTTCTTTTTGAATGTTTCTTATTGAGGATATAGAGGATATAGATCATTTGAGAGACCGAGAACCAAATAATCATTAAGCTCTAATGATGAGAATGAGCAAGAACCTACATTGATCTATAAGAAAGGATTTCTCTATTGTTAATTCCCTATTATTTTAATCTAATTAAATTATTATATTCTGCTAAACTTGTTTTCCTGTCAACAAAGTCAAGCTAGCCTTATTCCTCTCTAATCAAACACAATCAATTTATAAAAATTAAATCATCATTTGATGTATTGTGTGAAGTTCAGTATGTGAAAAGTGAACTTGATGAAGCTGATTTATGAGAAAAATTGATTCGGTATAATGAACTTGAAGTAGAAAGAATATGTTCTATTTGTAGCTAGGTCATTAAGCCATTTATGCTGGTTTGGTAAAGGCATATCATTTCCCTAAACTTTAATATTTCCTTCTACACAATGAAAGAATGTGGAAAACTAGTCTTTCTGGTTTCAGAAGAGAAATCTTGAATTAATCAGCTCTCATTATGACACCCACTATTCATCAGTTTGTTGCATTGTCATCATTTATGTGTTGCTATGTTGTTGAATGATATGCTAGCAGAACTTCATATGCCAGCAGGGTCGCCCATGGGGGACAGGTTTCAGCAGAGTTTCCAGATTTAGACAGACTCAGAAGGAAGGTCTGATGCTCTCCTTCCTAAAATTAGTCAATAATAACCTTGTGGATCACCACAGAATGCTTTCTGATTTGGAGCTTGAGACCCCCAAGGGTTGCAACAATGAACTTGAACCCAGAAAAGATACTGAAGATAATGCAGGACTGGGCAATATTTTGTTATGATATACATGGATTTGCTAGGAGTTGACTATTATCAGATGCTTTCCAATACATTGCTGACCAAACTGTGCTTGTTCTATGCCTGATGACTAATCAGTTAAAGTCTTATTTAATATTTAATATAAATCAATCTTCCTTCTCCATGATCCCATAGGAAACTGTTGATGGAAAAGGTTACATTAAATGTGTTGCCTAGTGAATGGAGGCCTGGTTACAGAAAGACCAGTGATTTTAATCCATCAGCTGTTCTTTTGAAGGAAAATGTGGCAATCTACTTCTGTAAGGAGTCTAGCCTCGAAACCATAAGAAGGAGTTCTACTCTGCCTTGCAGGGTGATTATGAGTACAAATTGACTTGTCTACAACAGATTTGGTTTGGTTTCGTGAATGATCTCTGTTAATGGCATGAATTATTAATAATGCATTATGGTGGGTAGGATCTGCTCCATGTCAATACATCAATTCTAATAATATGCTGACAGTTTAATGTTTTCTTAAAAATAGGCAATACTTAAAAACTATATGCTACAACCCTCTACCACTGAGTTGATTCAAACTCACACTGGCCCTATATAACGTGTCTGAGGTTTTGTATATCTTTATTCAATGGAAGATCTCGCCTGTCGCCTGCAGAGTCACTGGTGAGTTTGGACCACCAACCATCAACCTTATGAGAAGTAAACCCACACTTACCTACTGTGCTAATAGAGTTTTGAGATAAAATTGCAGTGATACTTGCAAAATGGCATGTCTGTTTCTTAGGCTAATATTATACATGATAAGTAAATACTTCAGTGTCTTCTTTGTTTTAAAGCATGTCTTTTCCACTATTCAGATTTAGAATAAAGCTAGGAGTTAACAATAAGATTGATTGCAACTGTTAATGCTCCTACTTCAGCCTCTCACTAAGTGGATATAAACTAGTTTTGAATTGATGATATCATCGCAGTACGAGACTTTGTACACACACATTTACAAAACCTGCACTTTTGTACAACTGCAAACATAGAGGTCAATGGAAATTTAATCTAGAGATCCTCACATAGTTTTGAGGGACTTTTAAAAATGGATACACCCTTGTTTTCTTGCTTTCCTGTTTTTAAGAGAACTAATCATTATGTTTATGCATACTTTGTTAACATACAATAAAATAATGCAGAAAGTTGTGTGAGGTGCAATATCTTTGAACTATTACCAGGACTTGGAATTACCAGGTAATTAATTTAAAAATACTTTTCTAACACTTGTGAGGTTATACCCCATTTTAGTTTTAATTTTTACTCCCCTTATAACTGTTGGCTTGTTGCTTATTTGCCATTTATATATCTTCTTTGGTGAAATGTCTTTTCAAGAACTTAACCTGCTTCTTTCCAAGTTCAGTTTGTCATTTATTTTTATGGATCATGTTATTGTTATCATATCAGTGAATTCCCCATCTAATCTGTGATGCAAATATTTAGATTTCCCCCTATAAAATGTACAGAACAAGAGTTTGTTTTTCATTCCCTACCCATTGGAAGCAGTCAATGTAAGCTTCCAAACAAGGAAAATGTCATGAATAAAAGGACATATTATGATGGTAAAAATGTTGATATACCATGAAATATAACAATTCTTAACAGATGCATCTAAAAACAGAGCATCGATATATGTAAAGCATAAACTGATAGAACAGCAAAGAGAGATCAATAAATCCACCACTACAGCTGCAAATTTCCACAGACTTTACTTGGCAATTAATAGAGATGTTAAGTTGAAATCCCATAAAAATAAGATTGAACTTGAGCAGCACAAACAATTAGCTTGATGTTATTGATAGTTATCAAATAGTAGATTCTGCATCAGCTCAATACATATTATTTGAATATTTTTATTGTATATTCACTAAAGCAGAACACATTGTCGACCACAAAATTAGCTTTTATAAGTGAAACATAATCATGCTTCCCTTGAGAGACTGGGAAAGATGGCAGCAGCAGAATTGTAGCAGTTGGTTGTTTTGCTGATGCAGAACTTGACTAACGGGAAAGTGCAGAACTTGACTAACGGGAAAGTTAGCCTTAGGGCATCTATCTTCTAATAATCTCCCAAAAATGAGAGTTGAAGAACAAAATCATTTATCCCTCAGAACTACATGGAGGACCTCAGACACCAGCAGAAATCTACCATAGTCAAAGACAGTTAAAATACAGCCAAGAGAAGATTGGTATTTGGCAAAATTGATAGGAAGATTGTCCATTAATCAGGTTTTGGCTCGATTAGAATTCAGTGACAGAAAAGGGCCCCACATTATTAAAAGGTCCCTTTAAAAGAATAAGGTATGGGTCTGAGAAACCCTAACGTGGATTCACATTCAATTTACATTTAGCTGAGTCCCCCTCAAGGAAAAGTCAATGACTGAATTGCATCTGCTATCATACCAGAGGTTGATTTGGGATTATGGAGAAGGTGGACCACTCTTCCTTAGGGTTGCTGGTAGAAGGACTCCCTGCCTGCATCTGAGGCAACAAGGCCATTTTGCCGAAGATCATGCTCAGTAGCTTCACAGACAGACCATCACCTATACTCAGTCATGGAGAAATTCAAGCAACCAATTGGATATGTTCTTGCCACTCATTTACTAAAATTAAAAAAATAATAAAATAAACAACTATCATCCAAATGTATCAGGTCACAATGGAAATAAACTTGAAATCAATGATGGAAGCAGAATGATCAAGAAATATTTAGAAATTTACCAAAAACAAATTCAGTGCTCTCAAGTCAATTCTGAATCAATAACCCAATTAGACAGGGTAGAACTGTACCTTTGTGTTTCTGAGGCTGAACATCTTTATGGGAACAGACAACCTCATTTTTAACCCCAGTAGCTGAAGAATTTGCACTGCTGAACTTGTGGCTAGAAACCAATACTTAACCCAGAGCTCCATCAGTGTTCAATTAGAAAAATAAGCCATGGGTTAGACGTTAAGTATCAAGAGAAATGCAAAATAATTTGGACTAAATGAAAATGAAAATACAATTTACCAAAAGCTGTGGAATGCATCAAAGATAGTGCTTAGAAGTAAATTTATATCATTTAATGAATACATTAGAAAATAAAAAAAGAAAAGAAATGTAAGATCAATAATGTAGGCATTCTCCTTACATAATAAGATCAACTTAAGGCTAAAGCAGTCTGAAGATAAAAATAATAAAAATTAGAACAGGATTAATGAGATTAAAAAAGAAATTTAGGAGAGAAAAATCAATGAAACCACATGGTAATTCTTTGAAATGATCGGTACAATTGTTCAATCTATTGCAAACTGAGGAAGAGAAAAGACATATTACTAATATCAGAAATTAAAGAGAGGCTATGACTAATAATCTAACGGCCATTAAAAGGATAATAAAGAGTATTATGAAAAGTCTATGCCCCCACATATGATGATGTAGAGAAGCTGTAAAACTTTCTTGAAAGACAAACTCAGACACAGAGAAATGAATAATTTGAATAGACCTATGTGTTAGTCCAGATAGACTGGAGGAACAAATTTCAAAGACACGCATATGTCTATAAGGAATGGGTTTATATTCAAGAGGAACAGGACATTGAGAAAACTCCCAGCCCAGTCCAGCTCAAAGTCACAAGTCTGATATTAATCCATATGCCCGAAATCAGTCCAAAAAGTCTCCTTATGACTCACGAAGTCACAGGTCAGTGGGTACAGAGTCGCGGCACTGACAGGGGTCTCCCCATGGCTCCTCGCTTCCAGGGCTCAGGGTCCATCAACAGCATGCTGTGGTTGCAGAAGCAACTCATCGCTGACAGAGTTCTCCATGTGGCTGCCCCAGCCTCAGAGATCTGGCTCCATCAGGGTAAAGCCGTGTGGTCTCCGCCGGCTCCTCCAGCCTCCTGGACACCGCTATCCTGTGTTGCCTCCCGGACACCGCTATCCTGTGTTGTCTGTGATTAATCGTCTCGGAGACTAACTACCAACAACTGGGGAAGATAGCTTCTCATCTTCACAAGGGAAATATCATGAGATTTCCCAAAAGTCTCAGGAGAAAGCCATGCCCAGGAGTCATAGAGGCCTCATTGGCTACTCAATGGCTATCTCCAGATTAACAGGCTAGACTCCACCCCTACATTTCAATCATAAAATTAACATAAGCATATGATGGCCACAGACCACCCCTTGTTAATTATATACTTTGACATAATTTTGTAACCATATGTAACTTTCAAATAAACAATAAAATCATACCTATACCTAACAGGATAAAACTAAAATGCATACAATTCAACATGTGTCACCGTCATTTAAAAAAAAAATTCTATAAGTGATCAAAACAAAAGTTATCCTGTGCCTTACAACTGTAGATACAAAATGTCTACACCTTGATCCTATAATCCTATGAATATATATTCCACCACCTATAAGTGTTTGCATGTTTTCATTCCCCCAATGACTATCACTAGTCAGGATTTTCCAAGGAAATTGACTCTATCCTTCTTTATCAGTCAGTCTGACCTCTCAGACTACAAGTATCCTGAGTACTCGGAAAGACTGGGTGGAGCTACTTTCTTCAGAGAAGTCTTTTCAGGTGTGGCCTAACCCCATTTAAGCTCAAGGTGGGGTTAATCACTTTAGAGATGACTTTGACGCTAATTCCTAAACCCTCTAGAGGTCAATGCTTGGCTTGAGTTAACTGGATTTGCAAACTCTTTCCATACTTCCCAATAAACATTTCTATGCATCCTTATATTTACAATAACAGCCATAAGAAATCAGCATAAGCAGCATAGCCAGAAATAAAACTTAATTCTTAAAACAGTCAAGGTGAATACTTATTAAGCTTATCTATATCCTTATCTAAACTACTGTTTACACAAAAACATTGAATTAGGTCTCTGAAGGCATCAAAACAGATCCCTCCTTTCGGTCAGGCATTCTGACCTTCTTAACCATTCTCCTTTAGCAGGACGGGTTCTGAGACATTTAAAAGGCAGTTTTTATCCCTTAGCTCAAGATTAGCAGTATTCATTTTATATAGAAATAACCAAAGACAGCATCCAAACAAAATAATCAAAACTTTAACTTCCCATATTGTTTCCAGGAAATAACTCCGTTAACTCCAAGGACATATCTGACTTCTGTCTAGCCAAAGAAGTAACAATACCACGAGGCACAAGTCAAGCTTCTACTTTCCATCTTATGATTTGTTCCTCTAGTACCCCACTCCTGAGGTAGCATAATGAGTTACTCCGGGTAGACTAGAGGAACCTATAACTATTAAATAAATGGATTCAATTATTAATAACTTCCCAAAACAGAAAGTACCAGGCTCAGTTAACTATACTGGTGAATGCTACAAAATATTTAAGAAAGACATAATTTCTTCATAATCTTTTCCAGAAATCAGAATCACAGAGAACAGTTCTTCACTCATCCTGTGAGGCCAAACAAAATACCAATAATAATAAATAATTAAAACAAATCACTGCATTGAATTCAGTCTGATTCATACAATCCTATAGAACAAGGTATAACTTACCTGTGAGTTTCTGAGACAGGAAGGCTTCATGAGAGCAAAGAGCCACTCCTGCAGGGTTGCTCTTGCTAGCTTAATATCAAAACCAATGACGTTGTATGAAATGAAAAGTGCAGATGAGTATCTCTCATAAACATCGGTGCTAAAAAGCCTTGACAAACTATTAGCAAATTAAATTTAGCAGCGTATTAAAAATTGTACACTCTGACTGAGTGGGATTTATTCCAGTTATTCAATCCTGAGTCAACTTTGTAGATCAATTTCATGCAACACACGGGCACACTTGAGTAGAAAAGTGATAATATCCTGTCAATAGATGCAGAAAAGACATTTGATACAATTCATGAAAAAAATCAATAAATTATGAATATTAGGTACTCTCCTAATTTTGTTAAAGAACATTTACAATAAATATAGCGTTAACATGTTACATAACAGTGATAAATTGATGATATTTACTCTAATATTCTTCCACTTTTTTTGTCAATTTGTCCTGGTGGCTTGGGGGTTTCTGGAAATTATGTCACTGGCTATATCAGGGTGAAAGTGGATAGGTTTCAGCAGAGGTTTCAAACCAAGGGCAAACAGTGAAGAAGACATTGACTGCCCACTATGGAGAAAGCAGTCGCTGAAATCTTTAGACCTAGGTTCAAAATGTTTCCATTTACTGATGGCCTGAAGAGTGGAAACAACAATTGTCAGAGATAGTGCTAGCACATTGGCCCCTAAGGTCTGAGGACATGCTAAATGAGTGAGGATAATCTGCAGATAACCTCAGAGTGACGTTCACTATGGTGATGTGAGTTCGGTAAAGCCTGTGAGAGTGGGACTGCAAAAATCTGCAAGTCATTGGACTTGGAATTTGAGAAGTATGAATCCAGGGAAATTGGAAGTCATCAAAAATGAATTGGAATGCATTCTAAGCATTGGTTAGTTGAAATGCACTGGTAGTTGTCATTTTGAATCCGAAAATCCTATGATTTACTATGCTGGGATAACACAATACAAAAGAATGGCATGGCATTAATTGTCCAAAATAATGCTGTAAAATCCGACCTGAAGTACACTGTTGTTTTGAGATAATTATATGTCTATTGAATTTTTAGTAACTTCAATCAGCACAATTGCTATTCACATTTATGCATCAATCAATAAAGTTAGTGCTAAATTAGTTAAAGAATTCTACCAATAAGTTCAGTGTGAAATTGACGAAACTTGCAACCAAGATGCATTGATAATTATTGGTGATTGGCAATCAAAAGACATATAGCACAAGGTAAATCTGCTGCACCAGATTTCTTTAGAGTACTGAATGCCAAGGATGTGATTTTGAAGACTAAGATGTGCCTTAGCCAAGCCATGGTGTTTTCCATTTCCTCATATATATGTGAAATTGGGTCAGTGAATAAAGAAGACCTTGAAGAATCCATGCATTTGAAATGTGGTGCTGGAGAAGAATATTGAAAGAACACTGGACTGCTAAAAAGACAAATTGATCTGTCTTGGAAGAAGTACAGCCAGAGCACTCCTGAGAGAAAGGATGTTGAGACTTCATCTTACATATGGGCACGTTATCAGGTGAGATCAATCCCTAGAGAAGGACATCATGTTTGACAAAATAGAGGGGAGATGCGAAAGAAGAAACTGTAAAGAAATAAATTGAAGCTTCTTGTGGGCTGGAACCAACTGAATGACACCTAACAACAACATCTCTAATATTGGGAACAAAGCAAGCCATCATATATCCTCATTCATAATTAACATCACGCTGGAATTCTTAGTGCAATAAAACAACAGAAGACAAAGGACATACGCTTGAAAGAAAAAAATAAACTTCAAAACTTTAAGACATGATGTGTCTTTCTATGTAGAGAACCCTTTAAATTTGACAAAAATAGATCATGAACTAATAACCAGTGCCATAGGATCACTGAATGCATAGTTAAGATTAAAAGTTCATTGCTTTCCTATGTGCTGTCGATGCAATTGAACTTTCAATGAATATAAACATGCAAAATTTATATATGTGGTGGCATAGAGGGTTCAGTCATGGGCTGCTAACCTTAAGGTCAGCACTTAAAGCAAGGCTCAGAAACCAACACTGGCAGTTTACTCTGTCATTTTATGGTAGCTAGGAGTTGGAAATTGCCTCAATAGCTATAGGTGTGTCTTCGTTTTAGAGATTAGATAGAGTACATGTTTATTGATAACCTGCAATTTCATCACAAAACCGGAATGTATGGGTATAAGTCAATCAAATATGTTCAAGGTTTATATGTGGAAAATTAGTCAAGGAAAATGTACTCTGGATAAGTGGAGATGTATTGGGGTAATTGATTGGAAAAATCCATATTGGTAAGGTATCAGTTTTTCGCAACTTAGTCTATAGATTTCTTACATGCTCAATAAAAATCCCACACAGCTTTATTGTATATATAGACCATTACAAAGTCTATATGTAAGGGCAAAAGACCTAGAACAAACAGCACAATATTGATGAGAAACAAAGTGGATGGACTCGCATGGATTGATAACAAGAACTTCTATAGAGAAACAAAAATATAGACCACACATATAAGTACAAGAATAGAAGGACAGATATGGTGGTATGGAATTTCCTTTCTTCTCAAGGTCGTTCACTTTTTGAATTCCTTTAGACCCTAAGGTCACATCTTCTGGCACTCAGTATCTGAGAATGCTTTGATACAATACTTGAGGTTTTTCAGTGGCAAACTCCTCTGAAGTAGACAACTTATTTCTTCTTCACAGGCTGTTCTTATTCTGGAAGCTCTGCTGAAACTTTTCCCCTTTGAGTGAATCTCTTGTTATTTGAAATACGCGTGACATAGCTTCCGGCATCACAGGAACATATCTGCCACCACAGTAAAGCAAACCGACAAGAAAAGAGTGGATCCAAGAAATAGACCTGCACTAATATGGACAGCACACCTTTGACAGAGGCATTCTGTGGTGAAAGGATTGACTTTTAAGCAAGTGCTTTTGGAACAAATAGGTATCTATATGCATAAAATGAAAGTAGTCCCAGATGTTATAGCTTCTATAAAAATTAAATCAGAATGCATCATAGATATAAAAAAAGGAAAACTGCAAATCTTCTAGAAGAAAACATAGGGTAAAACCTGTATGAGTTTGTGTATGGCTGCAAATGTTTACATAAACCAGAAGTATTATTCAGGAAAGAAAATGTGATAATTTGGAATTCATTAAAATGTAAAGCTTCTCTACAAAAAGTACTGTTAAGAAATGAAAGGAAACTCCATTGATGAAGAGACAGCACTTGAAAACCAACACCACATGAAAGACTTTTATCTCAAATATACAAAGATTCTAGTTACATAATCAAAGCACCTAGTTAAATTAAAAGATACATTTTGTAAATAAGCACCACCTTGATGAATTTATATCGATGACTAATAATTATACCAAAAGATGTGGCTAGGTCCTGTGGAAACTGGTTTCTACACAGAGAAACAGAACACAACTCTCCAGAAACCTGCCAAGCCCTGCCTGATCCTCACAGTCCTTGCTATGTAGAGTGAACTGTGTCAATCCATTTTTGAAGGTCTTCTTTTTCACAGACCCTCCACATTCGCAAGCATGATGGATTTCTTCAGGGACTAGTCTGTCCTGATAACCATTCCAAAGTATGCAAGATGAAGTCTCATCATCTTTCTTTCTAAGAAGCATTCGGCTTGTAAGTCTTATCGCTGTCCAGTTTCACATGTTTATGTGGCCATTGAAAATACTACTGCTTGGTCAAGTGCACTTTATTTTTCAAAGTGTCATTTTGGGCTTTAGCACTTTAAAGAGATCTTTTGCACCGGATTTATTAACTTTAATTCTGACCGCTGCCTCTATGAATGTTGACTGACTATCCAATTAAAATTAAATCCTTGAAATTTCAATATTTTCTCCATTTATTGTGATATTCCATATTGGTTTGGTTGTGAGAAAATTTGCTTTTTCCAAGCATCTGGGAGTGATGTTTATCTGTATGCACTCCAAAGAAAGATGTTCCCACAGTATGTGGAAATATCAAATAATCATCAATATAACAAATTAATACAAATTTGCTGAAGGTAATTCAATAATTTTATAACAATTTTAAATGGACTTGCCAGAAATTTAAGCTAGATTCAGATGAGTCTGTGCAATGAGGGACATCTTGCTCATATTAACTGAAAGCAGAGGTAAATGACAAACGTATTTTGACCATACAAAGACAATTTACCATGTCAATCATAACAAACTATGCTTAAGATTATGTATGAAGGTGGGAGATTCAGAATGCTTAGTTGTGTTCATGAGGAAACTGTACATAAACTATGAAAAAAAGTCCTTTGAATAGAACAAAGGGATAGTGTGAAGTTTAAAATTAAGAACAGTGTGTGTCAGGATTGTATGCTTTCACTATACTTACTCAATATGTACGCTGAGAAAATAATCCAAGAGATTGCACCAAATGAAGAACGAGGCATTAGGACTGGAGAAATACCGACTAGCAATCTGCTCAATGCAGATGCCACAATCTTGCTAACTGAAAGCTAAGAGGATTTGGAACATTTAGAGGTGACAGTCAAAGAGTACAGCCTCTAAAATGGATTATCTCTCAGTATGAAGAAAAGGAATCATAGGAAAAGACTCAACCACATTTTCTATTTAAGAAGCGCACAGGAAAGCAACAATGTAGCACTGAGTTCCACGTTGCTTTCCAGTCCTTTCTGGCTCATAAGGATCCTCGGCAGCAGAGTAGCACTGGCCTGTGGGGTCTCAAGACAGCACTTTGTTATGGGAGGAGACAGCCTCCTCTTGCCCCTGCAGAATGGGTGATGGGTTTTAACTGCTGAACATGTGATTAGCTGCTGAATGTGTCAGCTATTATACCGCCAGGGCTCTGATATCACGACACATTATGAAAGTGGTTAAAAGTCAAAGAATAGTGACAATATTAAATGATGACAATGATATGAAGCAAAATTCCTTTAATCATTTATGATGGGACTTAAGATATTATAGTCATTTTGGAAGATACTTTTTGGAGTTGCCTACCCAGGTAGCCAAGTCTTGTCATCATGAACTAGCAAACACAGTCCCTGTTAAATTCTCAGCTGAGATCACAGCTAATCTCTATATAAGAACCTGAATGTTAATGTTTATAGAAGTTTTATTAATAATTACTTCAAACTGAAAGCAACATCTATACCTTTTAATAGGTGAATGGATAAACAAATTAGTACATTGCTCATGGGCATAATAAACAGCTATAAACAACAGATGGATTTAATAATGAAAAAAATCTGAATGAACCATAACCCATACTGTAAAGTGACAGAAGGTATTCTGAGAAATATGCAACATTCTGTGCTAGTTGAGATGATAACCACAATAATAAAATTTGAGATTACTATTGCAAGGGATTCATAGCTAGGTGAGGAGGGTTGAATAAATGAAGCATAGTACATAATTTACATCAGTGAATCTATTCTGTATGATGTTGTGATTGTGGATACAGGCCACAATTCATTTGTTAGTCTCATTTAGGAGTTCATTTTAATGTATATACATGCTTTAAAAACATCATGGAAGAAGTGGAGGAAATGCAAGGATAGAATGTAGAATGAGAAAGGACACTCCACCAACATTCTAAATATATTAAGTTTATGAATGAAGGGATGATGGAATAAGTTACAGATTTAAGTATTTTTAGTAATGCAAATGGAAGACCCAAAAGCAAAAGCATTGTATTCTATTGATAAAGTTCTTCCTGATATTGGTACATATTATCCATTCTAATACTACTGTATATAAATACAGTGCAATTTCTACTACTGTATATATATATTTATATATATGGAGTGTTATTTCTATGGGATTCAAGTACTATATGGAAAATAGAAATAGATGGAAGACCACAGAAACTTTTGGAGTGAGAATTTACGGGTAAGAAAGGGGAGATGTTTAGAACCAGAAGCTTCAGTATAATTGAATGTTTCCTTTCAGATTGTTTCATCTGGATATATTTTAGATATGCATATATAAAGGTTAATGTAATTTCATCATACACATCTGCTCTTTAGCTGAGAAGTAGAGAAGTAGCAACAAGCACATCTTACATTCCGACCTTGATTTCTAATATCACCCTTGAATAGAAGAAGGTCTCTTGGAGACCTATGTGATTCAAGACCCAAACTGAAAACAAACAATAGGAGCAGGGGGCATTTTATCTTCCCAGAAAGCAATTAGACCACTGCCATGAAGTCAATTTCAACGCACAGCAAGCTTATCAAAGAGAGTTGAGGCATTTCTTAAGGTTTCTGAGACTGTAAATCTTTATGAGAGCAGATAGACTTAGCTTTGGAGCAACTAGTTGGTTTTGAACCACTGACCATATGGTTAGCATCCTAATGCTTAGCCCTAAGTTGCCAAGGCTCTGAAAAGTTATGGAGTGCGTAAGGAAAAAGAAAAAAAAAGAAGAAAGAAACAAGCAAGCAAAATCTCAGCAGTTGTATATACATTAGGATCCCAGCATCAAAATGAAAGAGCTTCAAATGGTCAAAGTTATAACAATGTGAATAAAGTTATATTGGATTATAATGAAAAACATACACTAAATACCTATGAATTAATTTCTATGCAAATAGATGATAGAGCAAATAAATACATGACCACAAATCGATCTATCTTCTAAAATAATTCCAATTAATTGTTGTAGATATACTTCCCTCATGGAGGAGGGAGCATAACTCCCAACTTCATAAATTTGAATTGTGCACAGTGATCTCTTCAAAAATGCAACCTAGAATCTTGCAATGGCAAAATCTGAAAAAACTAATTTAGAGTGGGGAGCAAAGTTGAAATCACATTGATAACATATGATGTGAAGAGAAGTGGTGTTTTATCAATGTTCACCTGCCCTTGGAGAAATTTTATACATAGATATAGATATAGATATATGCACTTCTTTGGGCTCTCTTATATGTTTTAATGCATCATTATAGAATTAAAAATGTTATGATAACATTATATTTTCCAATAAAAAACATTATAGGAGGTTACCACTTTTCCTCATGGGATTAATGGGAAATTCACAGCATCGGTCTTAACTGACATCTAATTTGTCAGCATCATTTTCTGGAGTACCTCTCCAGCTCACAAAAGAAACATAAAAAAGTAAATTATCACAAACTTCATGTACAAAAATGAATTTAATATTTTTCTATGCACAAGTGGAACAGAGATTTTGTGACGTAATACTGAGGCTTTAATAAACTCATAGTGATTATTGTGTTTTAATGATTGCTTTAGCATTTATAAATAAATATTGATAAGTATTTTAGTAGGATATTGGAGACATATTTATAATGAAGAGAAAATCTGAATATAAGAAAAATGCCAAAAAATAGGTTCAAACGTAATGTCTGAAGAATACAAAGTTCTTCTATTACTTTCTTTGTCCCAAAGTAGAAGCAGGAATTGGTAAGGGTTCAAAACTATAATCTGCACAAGCAGTTAACAATCAAGAAATACTTCTATGTCAAGAACTTGAGAGCATATGGTCAGGGGAGTAAATATTAGACAATGCCCATGAGTCAGAAATGACAAGATCATAGTGAGTTTGGTTCTTACAATACCTTCTATAGAAATAGTGGCTTATTCAGCAAAGATTCTTAATATGCTCTATGCTTTATGTTTTTTAAAAGAAGTCATTATTTTCCTCCCCCCAACATGCTAAGTTTAAGACACTCTATTATGGTTCCAGACATGTTAAAACTTTTAAAGAAACAAAAACAGGGCTTAGAAGAGGGTGAGGCTTCAACGATGGGAAACTTAAGGAGGAACTCACTTTTGGCATCATGAAATTGTCAAACTTGTAAGGAGAATGTCTCTTTAAATTTGTACTCTATGCCCCTAGATTTGCTGCCTTGAAAACCCTAGGGCGTAGTTATTATTGAGTCCTATTGGGGCAATTCATCAGAGTTGACTCAATAACAGTGAATAGTAATGTAGGCTCCTATTAAAGACGATAATTCCTTGTACTATATGTTATCTGAGCATGTATAACTAGGTTTTTTTTTATTTGCAAGTCCATTTTTTACACACTTTAAAAAATAACATTCCACTAAGTGCATTTCAAATGTTGCAGATGATTTCAAATAAATAACCCACCAAAATACACCAATTGTGTGGAGCAGCATATAGTCCCATATGAAACACAATGGAACCATCTAGGAATAAACATTTAGACATCATAAGAAACAAGTAGAGAGCATTAATAAATTTAAGTTTGGACACAGACAAGATAAAACTCTGGACAACACAGCCGAAAACAGAGCTACAGTGAGTGAAAAGAGGGAACACCAAGCATTAACTAAAACTATACTACAACTATCCAGTCAATTTCAACTCATAACCACCCTCCGTAGGGTTTCTGAAATTTTCCATCTCCACAGGAGGAAATAGTCTTATTTTTCTTCCTCAGAACACCAAATGGCTGCTTAGCAATCCATGAACTATCTAACCCACAGCATCGCCAGGGATCCTTACATCAAATTAATTGGCACTTTCAATTTGTATAAAAAGGTTATAGTTGTGTGTGATTTGTTTCTATACCAGTTTGTGAATGTATATAGTAGCTCAAGTGAGTTTTGAGACTTTAGGTAGTTGTGGGTTTGCTCTTTAAAATTTCCATTTGAAATGACAATATTATGGATTGTATTTTGTGTAGGTAGTGCTGACGTGTGTTATGATGCCCTCACGAGAAATATTTGTGTTAGTTTCAAGTGAGATCTATTATCCTTTACTAGGAAGGCTAAATCTGGAATCCAAGTCTTTTCTTGAACAATGCTTCATGAGGCTTTCAATCACAACTCTGATACAATTCTAAGACTGGGTTTAAAAAAAATCAACAATTAATTGTTATCATTCAACAGAATGTCAGGAACGCTAATAGACAGATACCCAGTCCAATGGTTATAGAAAATGAAATCGCCTATTAACGAAACAATGAGCAATTGAACAATAGGAAGGGCAGAGAAACTTCTGAAAGCACATGTGTGAGGCATCTATACAAGAGAGAGAGAGGTTGATTTTGAATATAGCTGTCTTCTTTCCCTTGAATACAGAAACCTTGGGGAGGGTGTGCAGATTTCTAAATACTCTTTCCTTTGTTTCTTGTCTTTATCATGAAAATATTGGGAAAAACATCAAACACTGCTTAGTCTTTGGAGAAGTAGAATTGAGTAGAAAGAGAGAGAGAGAGAGAGAGAGAGAGAGAGAGAGAGAGAGAGAGAGAGAGCCTTTTTGAAAATATCCTTTATTAATCACTTCCTGTTTTTTAATGCCAAATCTTTAACTAACCCTAATAACTCACTTATCTGGAATCACATTCTGCTTGCTCTTGTAGAGGTTTCTAGGACAATTTTACTTACCAACTCTTCTGTCCAACTAAGATTGTTGGGACCTCTTTTAAATTTTACAGCAACTTTGTCCCATTCACTCACAAATGTTGCGCAGACATACTTGACCTACAAATATTCACTATCTGAAATACAAATAAAACTAGATATTTTCCGGATTTCTTCTGTATTCTGTTTGCTGTATCTAGCAATGTTACTTCCAAATACAAAAAAGGAACTTTTATGCAGCATTCATGTATGAGTCCCATTTTCATGAATCGTATTTTATTTGATCTTCAACACAATTCTCATGTTTGAATTATCTCCCTCACTTTACAAATGAAGAAATAGGTTCAGAGATTTGCCCAAGTCTATAAAAATAATAACTGGAACATTCAAGTTTAATCTTCTGTTTTGATATGCAGCATAATATATAGCATAATATATATTTCCGTCAGCAATGCTGCCTTTCCCTCAGGTTTTCTAATTTTCCTTGAATATTAACATTTTTCCAAAAGTAAATCATATGCTAGATTTTCTAACCCAATACATTTAAATATTTAGTTACTTATTCATAACTTCCATGTAATGAAATTCAAGCATTAATATACATAGATAAAAAGAAAAATATCAGAACTAATATGTACTCATCATGCAAGCTAAAATCATTACTTTTTCTCAATCTTGTTGCATCTTCAAACAATTTCCTTGGTTAATATTTGTTTGTTGGTTTTGAGATACTTTAAAGAAAATCCAAAGTATCACATCCTTTAATATTTTACCCAATTATTTTCACAAGAAATTCATTATTAAATATTTGATGAAACCACCACTTGTCATTGTGTTGATCTTAGTTGATTAGAGGAAGAATTTCATAGACACTCATATGTTTAGAAGAAAGAGTTTTATATTCAAGAGCAGTTGAATATTGAGAAAACCTCCCAGGCCAGTCCAATGACTTCTGTAAGTCCAATATTAGCCCCAATAGGTCCAGTATAAATCTTTACGATCCTCTTCAGGCTCATGAAGCACATGCAATGACATCAAATGCAGGTAGAGCACCAGCTCATGGGTGGGAAGTCTTGTGAATCCAGGGGTGGTCTAACCATTGTAGAACTGGCAGGGGTCTCTGGGTGGCTCCGCTGACTCCAGAGCTCTGGTCGCATCAGCATCACTTCATCAGGCTCCTTGTCAGTAATGTCTGGCAGCGAGTATGTGTCTTGCCTCCTGTGAGCTATTTATTTCCTTAGTGCCTCCAAATGAGGTCATCAAACTGCAAGCTGATTGACAGGAGAAACTCCACCCCTTCACTTTTAAGTCTCAAATTGACAAGAGATTATGTAACTGTCACACTCATATTATCCTAGCAATGTATTTGCACTTATTTGCCGATTTTCCTTTTCTCTGCTTAACAGCATTATTAATTTGGAAACAAGTCTCATCTGAATTTGGGGCTATCTAGTAGTTTGAACATTCTATAAGCTACTACATATGTTTTACTACAAATAGTCCAACTTTCATAGACTTTTAAAATATTCTTAAATACACGGAACTAAAAAAAAACGACAGTGCCATTCCAACGTAACTTGAATCAAGATCTGTTGGGGGCTGCTCAAATATTTGTAACACCTGTTGAAGATTCAAGATTTTTTTTTAAAGGAGGTTCCTTTCTTTATTTCAAACCACAGGACAGTGAGTGCCTTACTTTTTACCTTTACAGAAAGGACCACTGTTTTGAGAGAATTATGTGCGAAAGTTGACCTTAAATATAATATGCAAGAGTTTCAGCTAAAGTAAGCAAGTTACCTGGGAAAACCTGCTGCATTGTTAAAAAAGAAAATAAATTCACTGCCATTGAGGCCATTGAACTTATAGCATCTCTATAGGACCCCGAGGTAGAACAGCTTCCAGGAGTTTCTGAGATGGTAATTCTTTCTCATGCAGAGTCCCTGTGGGTATGAAACTGTGGACCTTCTTTTTTTAGCAGCTTAGTAAGCAACCATTATAGGACTAGAACCTTCTACAACCTTAGTAGGCATGTTAGTCCAGGTAGAATAGAGTAAAAATTCATAGACACATGCATATAAGAAAATATTTATATATAAGAGCAATAGGGGCTGAGCCCCGGTGGCGTAGTGGTTGTGCATGGGACTGGGGCCCACTAGGATGGAGGTTCAATTCCGCTCCCAGGAACAAAGGTTGGGCCTCCTGCTCCCACCACCAGGGCAGTGATGCCTTAAAAAAAAAGAGAGCAATTGAACATTGGGAAAATGTCCCAGCCCAATCCAGATCAAGCCTTAAGTCCAATATCAGCCCGTATATCTGATACCAATCTATAAAGTCCTCTTTAGACTCAGGAACCACATGCAACAATGCCCAATGCAGGAGGATCACAGGCCAGTGGAGTGGAGGTCTTGTGGATCCAGTTGTGTTGTAAGTCTCTCTAGCTTCAGAGGTCTGGCTGCATCAGGGTAGGTCCATACTTAGGCCTCCTGATTCCAAGAAGGGAATAAATATTCAAGTTTCCAGAATGCTCTGGAGAAAGCTATGCCCACACACAGGCCTCATTAGCTATGACCCAATTGATAGACTAGACTCCACCCTTCACTCTTAAATCTCTCAAAATGCAAATTAACACCACAATAGGGCATCCTTAGAATGGTGTTAAAGTGGAATGACATGAGGTTTCATGACACTCTTGTACTGTGTAACTTGTCATTGTGCTTAATCAAAAATATTTGTGTGTAGGGGGCGGAATAAAATGTATGTTTTGCAAAATGCTTATACATTCTTTAATAAATAAAGTTAATGCTGTCATTAGTGGCAGCTCTAAGCAAAACTTTTATCTTTCTTCCTATGGATAAGCACTCTTTGGGGAGATGAATATTGTAGCAGTCATATTGTGCTTTCAGTTAATGAGATGTGGTTTCTATTTGTTAGAGTTTCATGGTAATGAAGCTTATAATTTACTGACAAACTGGCTTGCTTTCAAAACATTCTCTTATTGCACTGACTTTTTTTTCATCAGAAACATTGATGTGCTAATTTGTGTGTTTATGGCAGCAGATGTGCACCTTCACTAAAAGGCTGCCAGAGTGAGCGAAAAGGACAGGAGAGAAAGGAAGGAGGGAAAAGGTGTTTTGAGTTGTCAGTTGGTAATACAAGCCAGGAACAAATGAAAAAAAAAAGGCAATTTATTTGAAACATACACAAACACTTTAAGTGTGTTATCAGAAGTATCAAATATTTATCAGTAAATGTGGTTGTTTTACAAATATGCTAAGTGCCAAGTGTCTTTCCCAGTGTAAATACAGAGGGGAAAAATTGGTCTCTACCAATTCAATAGCTATCATTAAATTATAGCTATGTAAAAATTGCATTTTCCCTCAAATTACAGAAGATATTCTTTCTAAGGCATGCTGCAATTAGCAGAGTCTTTGCTGTACAGAATTTCTGAGTTCTGTCTTCTCCAGCTCTAGTAATTTTTCCCAACCTTTAAACCCACTTCTGTTACTGCTGGATAAATAAGCTATTAAATGTGAGCCCATGGATGGCAGATATGACATCTTGAAATTGCTGGCAGTAGGAAAATAATCACAGATTTATAATCTGAAACAAAGGACATAAACCACAATGGTATTGAAACCAATCTCATTACACACAAAAAACATAAATCCGTCTAAACATATGTAATAAGGTCCCCCCAAAAGAAAAACGAAAGCTAAATACTGCGCAACCTTAGTGGGAATCAGGAAACAAGGAGGACAAAGAAGCAGAAAACCTACCTATACATATAACTAAAACATGTACGGAGAGAAGCAGTTGGGGATAACCCAAGTCAACTTAAGAGTACATCCAAAGGGCATATCTTACACACCTGATGAAACCTAGCCTCAGAGTCTCAGAAACAAAGCATTTTAAAGCATTCTATTCAAACTCTTTTTGCTAAGATGCTTTTGTTATATATGAAACTAAGGGTCGAACTCTTCTTTTCAGACAATTCCTTGATATTTCAAGTCCATAAACAGCAGAGTTATTATGAAGTTCCAGAACATTAATAACAGATATGTTCCTTGCCCTAATTGAGGACATAAGATAATTGTAAAATTAGTATATAAAAGCAGCAATAGGCTGAGCCCTGGTGGCGTAGTGGTTGTGCGCGGGACTGTGGCCCACTGAGATGGAGGTTCAACTCCAGCAGCGGCTCCATAGGAGCAAAGGCTGGCCCTCCTACTCCCACAACCAGAGGACAGTGATGCCCCCCCAAAAGTAACAATAAATATCAAGCATTTGAAGAAATAATTCTTTAAAAGAGACTACAATTTAGGCAAAGTAGGTGTGATAGGTTTTCAGTGCCAATGTGGCTTCCATAGGAATATGTGCATGCAGTTAGCCTGTCAATCAGGTTAAAAATCAAGGCCTTCCAAAGATGGCCTCCTACTCTTATTCCCTGGTAATCAGATCAGCATGTTGCTGGGCAAGTCATTTGTCTCAACTGTGCGCTATGCTACCTGTGAGCCGAGTCAACCTGTGGATCAAGTCACCATGCCGTGCGTCACTAGAGCTTGAGGCTCCATCAGGACCTTATTTGTTTTGCTGCCACAGTGGCATCAAAAGAATTGTCGCCCCATCCTGCCATGGCTGTTGTCTGCAAGTCAACTCTGCTCCTTTTGCCTGAGAGAAGATTCTGCTGTCTGCTTCCTTACCTTGGACTAGCAGCCAGCATCAGTTGAAGGGCTTTCAGTACATTAATGCCCACAAAAGTGAGTTCAGCGGAGCCCTCTATACTGCAGTGTGGACCAAATAGCTGTTGTGTTCGTTTTCACTATATAAACCCATCCATTAATAATCACTCTCCTGGTTTTGTTTCTCTAGAGGGCCCTGCTTAACACAATTGGTACCAGGTGTGGTTCTGGGGAAACAGGATCATAAATATGAGTTTCCTGAATGTGTGCTGTAGTCTGATTAGGCTTAACAGTACACTACTGAGAATGCTGCTGCTACCCCTAAAAGCACAGATGAGTCTGTCACTATTTTTACAGAGGGTGGTGTCGATCCATGGTGTGACGTGGCAAAGTCAATATCTGCAACACCACCTTTAATAGATGTAGTGCTGGTGAGAGGAAGACTCTGGGTGATCATGAGTTTGATATTTTTCAGCAGTTTTGTTAGCATGAGAATTATAAGGAAGCTGCTTGGCTGGATCACCTTACAAAAGAAAATGTGATCAAGAAAGGGATGATCCAAGAAGCTCAGAAGCAAGTCTCAAGTGCCAAATTAAAGACCTAAAAGCTTCTGCATGTGCGACAAGTAGGGGTCTACTCTAATAATAGAGCTGACATTGCTGTAGTATTAAAGCAATGATAAATAAAAACTAATCCAGAGTCTCAACATACAAGTAGATGAATGACAGCATCAGCTGAGCTGTATGTCTAGAACAGTGTCTGATAGCATCATAAGAGCATTAATCAGAAAGAATAGAGACCCTGAAACATCGATGGGATCATATGTGCTGATGATCCTGAAGAGAAGGCTATTGAGCCTTCTATTGGTTTTAAGTCACCCTGGTCAATAGATGCACCCTCCCAACTGAGGCCATTAATCCACTATCAGTAAAACAATGCAAATAAGTGGATTAACTAAACTGTTGTTGCTGAAATTCCACGTGGGGCTGCTTCTGGAGCATTGTCTGGGCATGGCGGGTGCCTTACAAGGTGTAACTAGGAGTTCAAGGAAACACCACCATCACCTGTTATTTCCTCTAGATTTGTAGCTCGATTAAGTCTCAGAAAGTTTCTAGTGGTGAGGATCAGATGATGACTCAGGAAGAA
The DNA here is from genome assembly GCA_004026705.1 of Nesogale talazaci. Classification (NCBI taxonomy): domain Eukaryota; kingdom Metazoa; phylum Chordata; class Mammalia; order Afrosoricida; family Tenrecidae; genus Nesogale; species Nesogale talazaci. Next base: position 91,856 of record PVJH01001111.1, read on the forward strand.
GTGTGCTGTATGCATAAAGACCTGCTTGAGTTTTCTAATATATTTAAGCAGAATCCTGGGAAACATGCATGGGAATGATTACTAAGGTTATGGGGCACTGGTATAAGGAATATAACATTAGACCAATCTGAATTCCTTGATATGGGGTCCCCAAGCATAAATTCTTCTTTCAATGAGTTCAAGAAGTTAAGAGAGGATTTAATTATATATTTGGCTGGTTCACTGAAGCATGGGCTACCACGTGACCTAGGCAAAAGCTTTGGGAAATTTCTATGGCAGAATGGATCTATCAGAATAATCCTATAGGACTACAAAAGAAGTACCCTGAGAATATGCCTGTGTTACACTGAATTGGCTAGGGAAAGAAATTCAGGGACATATGTGTAAGAGAGAGCCTTATATAAACGATGATTTGTATATTGAGAAAACATCCTAGCCCAGTCCAGATCAAGTCCATAAGTCAGATACTAGCCCATATGTTCAATACTAATCTATAAATTCTTCTTCAGACTCAGGTAGTACATACAATGATGCCCGATACAGGATGATCACGGGCCAGTGGGTGGGAAGTTTTATGGATCCACTTTCGACTCCTGTCACATTACCTCCCTTCTCCCAGTTTGCACCTATGGCCACCTTGGAAGTTCCTTATGATAAGTTCACCATGAAACGAAAATATTTTGCTGGGTTTACCGATAGTTCTGTACAAAATGTGGTGTCACTTATACATAGAAAGCAGCAGTAACACATCCTCTTTCTGGGATCTCCTTGAAGGAAAGTGGTGAAGGGAAATCCTCCCAGTGGACAGAATTTCGAGTAGGGTTCTGAGCCCTGCAAGTTGCCTGGAAGCACAAATGACTATGTGTGCAATAGAATGTTGAATTATGGGCTGTGGCTAATGGAACAGCAAGATGATAAGGGAATTTAAAGGAACATAATTAGAAAATTGGTAGCCAGGAGGTGTGAGGAAGAAGAGTGTGGACAGACCTTTGTGAATGTACCAAGAAAATAGAGATAATCGTGTGGCATTTGAGTGCTCACCAAAGGGTTACCTCAAAAGAGGAGAATTTTAAGAATCTAGTAGATAAGATAACATGTACTACGGAGACTAGTTCTCCTCTTTCAACTGCTACTCATGTCATTTCCCAATGGGCACTAGAATAAAATGGACACGGTGGCAGAGATGGAGGTTATGTGTGGACTCAGCAAAATAGAGTTTAGCTCACAAAGGCTGACTTTAGTCACTGCCATCGCTGAGTGTCTCATCTGCCTACAGCATATCCCAACATTGAGTTCAAGATATGGAACCACTCTTTCAGGAGATCAGCCAGAAATCTGGTGGCAGGTTGATTACATAGGATCACTTCCATCATGGAGTGGGCAGAATTTTGTTCTTTTGAGAATAGACACCTACATTGGATATAAAACACTGGCTGAAGGCAAAGGGAATATAGAATGGATAATGGAAGAAGGTGGTTCTACCTATCAGTTATGACCATGTGATCAACTGCAAAGGCAGGGTGTGTGATTATCAGTATGTCTCCTTTATATGTGCTAATTGAATATCTTTCCTTTGTTCATATAACATACCCAATACAATTAGTTGCAGTGTGTTTTCATTTATATGTATGCCACCTATATGATGCTTGGTATAAGCATAATTTTATTATTGTCTGGAAATTAGATATGGATACAGAATTGTGTATCAGTGTCAAGTTGGCAAGGAGTGAACTATGATAGATTTTTTTTTTTGTTCCACCATGGCTCTCACAAGAGCATGCGAGTGGAGTTGAACCTGCCAATCAGGTTGCAACCTTATTAAGGGCATTCGAGATAAATGATTTTCTGAGGTCAGTCCTCTTCTCTCTTTCTCCCTGGAGGTTGACAAAACTCTTTCTCTGCTGTATCTTACTATTGACAAACCAGGTAGAGCCATATTGAGACCTGAGAGAGCCCCAGAGATGCTTGCACTGCCACTGCATCTACAAAGTTTTCTCCCACTGGGCTGTGATCATCCTGCAATTGGTATCATTGTATGTGCTGAATGAGACTGAAGAAGGATTTATGGACTAGTATCAAATTTATGGGCTAATATTGAACTTATGGACTTGATCTGGACTGGCTGGGGTGTTTTCTTGTATACAACTAGTCTTTCGTATATACCTCTTTCATATATATATATATATATATATATGAAATGTCTCTAATTTTGTTTCCTTGGTCAACCTGTCTAAAACAGTAGGCATTTGAGAATAAGTACAATCTTATTTACTTTTGCTAGACATTATTTCTTATGAAACCTCCCTCCCAAAATTTTACGTTATTTTTTTAGGTTCTGATTTATATAGTATCCAAAAGGGATAAGGTATTCCACATGTATATACAGAATTAATATAATTAATTCTAAAATCTGAGAGAAATTCAAAAGACACATTTGTCTTCAGTGATTGTGTCGGGAAGGTGAGCATCACAGAATTCCAAGTTAAAAGTGTTTTTGCATTGAGGAAGTACTTGAGAGGAATCCAATGTCCATTGGATTTCTTAATTCTAACCTTATAAATATATGTGTTAGTCCGGGTAGACTAGAGAAACTAATTCATAGACACGTATATGGATATAAGGGTAAGGTTTATATGCAAGAGGAGTGAAACATTGAGAAAGCATCCCAAACCAGTCCAGTTCAAAGTCATAAGTCCGATATTAACCCATATGCCTGATACCAGTCTGTAAAATATCCATCTGACTCATGAAATCACAGGCCAGTGGGTGCAAAATCCCAGCGCTGGCAGGGGTCTCCCCATGGCTCCTTGCTTCCAGGGCTCAGGGTCCACCAAGAGCTTCTACCAGTGGTGGTAGAAGCAACTCAGTGCTGGCATGGGTCTCCACGTGGCTTCTCCAGCTTCAGAGGTCTGCTTCATCAGGGTAAGGCCATGTGGCTTCTCCTCCAGCTCTTCCAGCTCATTGGGCACTGCCATCTTGTCTTGTCTGTAGTTCATCATCTCAACTGGAGGGTTGGCCTCTCAACTCCACGAGGGAAATATCACGAGATTTCCCAGAAGTCTCAGGAGATAGCCATGACCACACAGAGGCTTCATTGGCTACTCAATGGCTATCTCAAGATTAGCAGGCCAGACTCTACCCCTACATCTCAATCATGAAATTGGCATCTCGAATACATGACCACCACAATACATAAACATATTCATCTGTGTTTATGCCTATTTTTAGACCTCTGTAGATGCCATTTGACTCCTAGTTCCTTCCTCTATTTTCTTTTACTTTCCTCTTATCCCACTATCATGCACATCCCTCATTTGAATTTTTGTAATTTCTCTCTGTTATATTACTCTTGATCAATCCCTATCAGGCCTGTTACACCCAGCTTGCCACTGATTTTGGATCACTTGCTGTTCCCTCATACCTGGGATGGACAACATCACCTCCATTCCCCCCACCTCCCAGTCTCCCATGTACCCCCAGAATCATCAGGTCCATGGTTTTCTCCTCTAGACTGTTCATCCAGTCTATCTTATCTATTCAGACTTGCAGAGATAATAATATGTACAGAAAAGTAAGAAATTACAAGATGAAGTGACAGAAGAAAACAAAATGATGACAACAAAAAAGCCAATGTTCTGAAAAATATATAAGTAAAAAATAACAATAACAAAAGAAAAAAAACAATAATAAAAAGAAAAATAGTTCAGGTTCAGTTCATTGACCTCCAGGAATGCTGCTTAGTTGAATCTGATGGGTGCAACATCCTGGCCCCAAAGTATATCCTTGGTACTCCCTTGGAACTCCATGCTCTGTCCCTTTTGCTGCTCTGTTGCATGTCCTTGACTCTGTGTGGTGCGGTGGGACTAGGTGTACTCCTGACACTGCTTCTCCAGTGTTGCCCCCATAGGGCCTTGGGATAGCGAGCAACACCATGTTTCATAGAAGGGCTGACCATATGGTCCTCTCTGTGCAATGACTGTTCTGAGTGGGGACATAGCCCTCGAGGTTCAGTGGGCCAGTATGCACTCCACACTCTCATCCTCCCCCTTCATTTGCTTTCATGTGCTCTGGTCAGTCATGTCCCTCTCAGTGAGCTACAGCCTCTGTGCTGACCTCCAAAGAAAACTCCACTGGAAGAGGGGCACTGTCCACATAGTTGGGGTTGGGGCTGGGCCATCAGATGCCTCCACTGAATCCCCGCTCCATGCAATCATGCTGCATTGGCATCCTGGAACATCAGGTTTAAGTATGGTTCCTCTTTCCCTATGGAGAGATAGACAATATGCTAGAGCTGAGCCCCGGTGGCATAAGTGGTTAAGTGCAGGACTGCGGCCCGCAGGCTTGGTGGTTCAAATCCTGCAGCAGCTCTCAGGAGCAGCACTGGGTAGCACCCATGACTACCAGAGGCAGTGATGCCCACCCCCCCGCAAAAAAAAAAAAAACCAATATGCTCTCCTTGGGTGGGTTACTGTCCCATTCCCTCATAGCACATAACTATATCCCCCGCCCCGCCCCCTCAGTTGACTACCAAATGAAGCTCTGGATTTGGTCCAGCCCCTGACACTCTGCCTGGGCCTTACCCCAAGAATTTCTGTATATAGTAGCTTTTTCCCATGACTCTTTTATGCCCCTTTTGTGCTTTTTTTTAAGCTTACCTCAGCAGACTCATGTTATATTTGTCTTTCGTGTTCTGAGATTTTCAAAATAAGGTTATTAGTTGAGAATGATGAATGAGGGAGACATAGAAAATATAATAATATAACACATAATGACAATGGTATTTCCTTTAGCAAAATATTCTTAAATCATATAAACAAACAAATGAAGGAAGTGTATTTTTATTCACATGATGATTGTATACAAGTATTATAACTCTAATATTAAAACTAATCTAATTAATTAATTAATTTGATTTTTAAAACCTAGGATGTGAACTGAATTTAGGACATATTTGGATTATATGATGGAAATAGAAGAGCTTTAACTAGGACATAAATTAAAACAGGATTATATTTTAAGCTATATTACTAAACATTCTACTATCAAGCTGATTCTGACTCAACTGACACCATAAAGGATTTACAAGGATTTGTAAATGTTTATAGAGGCAGGCTGCCTCATCTTTTTCCTGAAGAGCAGATGGTGTATTTGAATCTCTAACCTTGAGATCTGGCAGAGCCACTAAGGTCCCTTAGCTACACCACGAGTTACATGAAATTATGCACATCACGGTATCCCAAGACCTTTTCATCTTTGTTTATAAAGCAAGAGTGTATTAGTCCGGGTAGTCTAGAAGAACAAATTTCATAGACACATATATGGATATAAGGAAAGGGTTTATATACAAAAGAATGGAACACTGAGAAAACATACCAACCCAGTCAAGTTCAAAGTCTTAAATCTGATTTTGGCCCATATGTCTGATACAAGTCTATAATGTCTCCTTCTGACTCGCGAAGTCACAGGTCCGTGGATGCAGAATCCTGGCACTGGCAGGGGTCTCCCCATGGTTCCTAACTTCCAGAGCTCAGTGTTCATCAACAGCATCCAGTGGTAGCAGAAGCAAATCATCACTGGCAGGGGTCTCCACGTGGCCACTCCAGCTTCAGAGGTCTGGCTCCATCAGGGCCAAGCCGTGTGGCTTCTCCGGCTCCTCAGATGCTGCCATCTTGTCTTGTCCATGATTAATCATCTGTGAGACTAACTCCCAACAACTGGGGAGATAGCTTCTCATCTTCATTAGGGAAATATTGAGAGATTTTGCAGGCATATCAGGAGAAGGTCATGCCCACACAGAGGCCTCATTGGCTACTCAATGGCTATCTCCAGACTGACAGGCTAGACACCACCCCTACATCTCAATCATGAAATTAACATAAGCACATGGCCGCCACAAAGAGTTAGACTAGATACTCCCTAAGTTTCCTACAAGCACAACATTAAATAAAGATCCTGGACATTTCCCTATACATATTTTGTTAAAAAATAACGCTATACCATTACTTTGAAAATAATATTTCAATAGCACTTAAGCTTTAGAATACATATGAAAGCTTCCATATTGAATTTTAAGGATTCTTATTTTCATCTGAGTTGATTCTTTTCAACAATAAATAATAGCTACATAGCAGAGGTTCACCTAACACAAATCATAGTATTTTAATTGCCTCATATGCATGTAGAATCTGAAGAGTGAACAAGAAAGGCTACACAGTAGGTTTGATGCAGTTCGATTATGGTGTTATTAAAAAACATTGAAAATATGATGGACTGTCAGACAAATAAACAAATCTATCTTGGAATAAATGTAGCAACAATTTTCCTTAGAAGTGAGGAAGGCAAGACTCTGTTTCATGTACATTTCATCAAAGTGATTTTATTGGTATATAATGCAATGTGTTAAATATATTAAAATGAGTTTTGTAATCATCAGATTGATCAATTTTAGAGCAGTTTCTTCATTCTTGTATCCATTATGATTGGCTTAAACCTACTTTTCCATAACACTAAGGAAGTATAAATCTAGTTACTGTCTGGACTTTAAGTCATAGAAGAAACAGTAATTATGACCAAATAAAAAACAGTCAAATCTTAATTCAAAAGAAAGCAGATGATGATAGAAAGTGAAACCAATTAAAATGTGTCAAAAGGAAAAAATGAAAATATAGTAAACTTTAGACTATATCAGTTAATCCTCTTTCCATGCACTCTGTGAAAGTAAGGCTATTCACAGAACTAGTCAATAGTTTTCAACTTTTCTCTGTCAGTTTGTCATACATTATTGGCTTGTGTGTTTCTTTAATGAAAGTGGTGTCACCAGTATTTCAAATGCCACAGGTTTCAGCCAAGCTTTTATACAAAGAACAGACTACGCAGAAGGAATAGACTTTCCACTTTTGAGTGACTAGCCACTGCAAACCTCATTGACAGTACTGAAACATTGTCAGGTAATGAAAAACCTCAGCAAAAGAAGCAGAACATTGAGATAATACAAGAAGATGAGCTCCTTAGTCAGAAAACAATGGCAATGATTAAGTCTGTGACAATTAATCCTTTGAGACCTTCATTTGCTGATGAAGCAAAAATCAAAATGAGAAGAAAAAGCTGCAAATAAAAATTAATAATTAGAACTTGCATGAAATTTGAATCTAGAGTGTTTGGAAGTTGTCAAAAATGAGAGTATGCATAAAATAACATTCTAGGCATAAGTGAGAAAAAATGGATGGATATCCATTTTTAATTATAAAATCATGTGGTTTACTGTGCTGGAAATGAAAATCATGAGGAATGGCCATTAATCTTTAGAAAGAACATTTCAAGATATATTTTGATGTGCAATGCTGTCTGTAGTATAATGATATCTATCTGCATTCAAGAAAATTTAATAAAGAAAACCATAATTCAAATATATGCATGAAATAAAAAAGCTAGTGATAAGTTGAAGAATTCTAATACTGCCTTCTGTCAGAAATAGACCACATATGCAATATTGGTGATTGGATGCAAAATTTGTAAAAAAGAGGAAGGAACAGCAATTGGAAAATATGATGCTTGATAGAAAAGAAGGCAGAGATCACATGGGAGAAATTTGCAACATCAATGATTTCTTCATTGCAGATATCCTTTGTCAGCAACAAAGTCATGATATTCATGGATTTCTCAAGACAGAATATACAAAAATTGAATTGACTTCATCTGTGGAAAGAGACAACAGAAGTGCTCAATATCAGAAGCTTAAATCAGGCCAAGGGATGCCTATGGAACAGATTATCAGTGGTTCATACTAAAGTTCTGGTTGAAAATGAAGAAAATGAAAACAAATGCACAATTGTCAAAATATGACCTTGCGTCTATCTCACCTGAATTTTGAGAAGATCTCAAGAACAGGTTTGACATGTGAGTCTTAATAGCAAAAGGCCTAATGAGCTGTAGGAGGAGATCAAGGCCATGAAAAAAAAGTCAAAGATCAGTGTGGATATCAAAATAGACTCCCTAACTTGCTCTTGATTATAGAGTAGTTAAGGCAAATGAAAGAAAAGGATGAAATCAAAGAGCTGAACAGAAATTTTTAAATGGCATCTCAAGAAGGCAATGTCAAATATTATAATGAAATGTGAAAGAAACCTAGAGTTAGAAGACTAAAAATAAATAACATGATTAGCATATCTTAACAAGAAAACAAAATCAAGGCTCTAGTTGCAATATCAAAGAATCTGTGAGCAAATAATTGAATTATGCTGTTAGCAACAAAAGAAAAAGGGAAAATAACACACAGTCACTGTACCCAAAATAACTAATAGACATTCAACCCTTTCAAGAGGTAATATATAGGCAAGAACCAATGCTGCATAAGAAATAAATCCAAGTTTCACTGAAAGCATTAGCCACAATAAAGGCTCCAGTAGTGGATGGAACATCAACTTAAATGTTTCAATAAGCTCATGAAGAACTGGAAGCACTCACTCATTAATACTAGGAAATTTAGAAGACGACTACTTGGCTAACTGATTGGAAGATATGTATATTTGCACTCATTCAAAAAAAGATGACCCAACAGAATGCTTAAATTAAAGAACAATATCATTGATATCCCATACAAGTAAAATTTTAGTGAAGATGATCCCGAAAGTGTTAACAGCTGTACATTGACTGGATACTGCTAGAGGTTCAGTCTAGATTGTGAAGAAAATGTGAAATAAATTTATTGATGTCAGTTGAATATTGATTGAAAGCAGAAAATATCAGAAATGTATTTAATTCTGTGTGCTTTACCAAGTTGGATATTTGACTCTGTGAACTTTAACAAACTATTGATAGGATTGAGGAAAATATGAATTCCGTAACACTACATTGTGCACAATCAGAATTTGTACATGAATCAAGAAGCAATGTTTGAACAGAAGGCAACATTGTATGATTTAAAAGCAGAAAAAAATGTGCATGAAGGTTGTATCTTTTCACCATACTTTTAAAATCTGTATTCTGGCCAATTAATCTGAGAAACTGGAATATATAAAGAAGAATGAAGTATCATGATTAAAGGAATGTTTATGAACTACTTGTGATGTGCAGATAGCACAACCTTGCTTTCCTAAAGTGAGGGGGGAGGGGGATTAAGCATTTGCTGATGAAGATCAAGGATTTGAGCCATCAGTATGAAGTACAACTCAATCTCAATAAAACCAAAATCCTGACAACTAGTAAATAGAAGATTGACATTGTCTAGGATTTCCACAATCCATACTTATGGGAGCAGCAGACAAGAGACAAAGGATGCATTTTGCAAATGCTCTTCAATGTTTTTGAAAAGCAAGGATGCTACTTTGAAGACTAAGCTGCAAATCAACCAAAGTCATATTTTAACAATTGCCTTATAAGCATGTGGAAATTTGACATTGAATAGGAAACAACGAAAAAACACTGATGCATTTGAATTATGATGCTGTGAAGAATATTGAAAATACCTTGGACCATCAAAAGAACAAAAGAAGTACAGCCAGAATGCTCTTTAGGGGTAAGGGTGAAGACCTCCATCTCATGTACTTTGAATATGTGACCTGGAAATAGCAGTGACTTGAGAAGAAAGTCATGTGAGGTAAAGTAGTGGGCCAACAAAAAAGAGGAAGACCTTCAACAAGATGGTTTGATACAGTGGCTACATCAATAGGCTCCAAAAGACTGGAGAGTGTTTAGTTCTGCTGTAAACAGGATCACTATGAATTGCAGCCGACTCCATAGCACCTTGCTATAATGAGGAAAGTCAACAGTCTGAGGAAGTTCAATGGAGGCTTACTCTAGGGTGTTGGAAAATGGATTTGGGGGTTTCCCTGTCATTCACAACTTTCTGCAGACCAGGTTCTTAGAATTTAAGCTCTAAGATAATTATCTCCTTCAATACTAAACTTTATGATTTTCAGTCCTTGAATCACATAGACTTTTGTGCTTCTTCTTTGTGGAGTTAGCTGACACCTTTCTTAGGTAGCTGCTTGCTTTAAGACAAACTTCTAAGACATAAAAACTATTTTTCTGCTAGCTGGACCCTATCTGATTCATAGAATCCATATTTTTAGTGATAACTTCATGTGGTCAGTTATTGAGCAAGGCCATATTGTAAGAACTACTTGTTCTTAGACTAGAACTTATGATCTTGAGATCATAATCCATTTAAAAACCTAACATTAATTCAAAATATCTAACTTTCATATATATATTTCCAAGGAACACTATAGAAGCAGCATTATCAGCTTGTTGAGAAATAATTTAGGTAACAGCCATAGTCGCATACACTTTGTCATTGAACTAGTCCCTGAAGAAGGACATTATGTTTCATAGACTATTAGTAAAAAAGAAAAAGAACTTTACTGATAAATATTGACACAATGACTACAAAAAAGTGCTCAAGCATACCAACAATTTTGTGAGTGGTGCAGTATTTCATTCCTTTGTATATAGAGTTGGGTCAACTCAAGGGTACCTGCCAACAACCTATTGAAACATTTTCACAGTAATTGTTAAGAATTTACTGACCATTTTGAGCAAATACCTTGTTGTTAGATGCCATCTTGTCAGTTCCAAGTTATAGAGACCCTTGGTACAACAGAATGAAACATTATCGGGTTCTTTCCCATCACCAATCGTCTTTATGATTTAACCCTTCTATGCATCCACTGCACCACTCCCTCTTCTAATCCTAATTCTAATCCTATAATCCATATAATCCAGATTCTCTGATTATACGTTCAATCTGACAAAATTATAATTTTTCCATAATGCTCTCAATGGCTAAGTGTCTTCCACAATCAATGCTTATGGAAGCAAATTTGAGAAATCAAATGATGAGCTGCATTAGGCAAATCTGTTGTGTAAGACCTCTTTAGAGTGCTGAAAAGCAAATGTGTTACATTGAGAACTAAATTTTGCCTGACCCAGTCCATGGTACTTCCAATAGCCTTCTATGCATGTGAAAGTTGGACATTACATAAGGAAACTGAAGGGATGTTCTTATGCTATGGTGCTGGCACAGGATACAAAAGCACCATGAACTGCTGTAAGGACAAACCAATATCTACAGGAAGAAGTACATCCAAAGAAAGTACTCCTTGGAGGCAAGATGGCAAGGCTTTGTCTAGCGAAGGTGGGGCATGTTGTGAGGTGAGACCAGTCCTTGGAGAAGGACATCATGCTTGGTCATGTGAAGGGGCAGTGAAAGAGGGAGAGACCTTCAACAAAATTGATTGACACAGTGGCTGCAACGATGGGCTCAGACATAGGAAACATTATGAGGATGGAACCGGATCTTTCTGCTGCTCATAGAATCTCTATGGTTCAGAACATCTTTTTGTGGCACTTTACAGCAATAGTTTCTCAGACGTGAGCAGCCCATTCTTTCTTCATATTCTGTCCTTAGTAGAAAGACTCAGTCTTGCTCACAGGGGGTGCACCTACTAGCATTTGAAATACTGGTGACACAACATCCAGCATCAGAGCTACACACAAGTCACCACCTTCGGGCAAATTGACAGATAAGGGGGGCTATTTCATGCCTTGATAGAGAGAGAGGAATTAGTACTATTTCATTTAAAAATAGTTTCGTATAATCTGTACAGATCAATCACTAAGTCATGATGACAAAAGCTATGAGCATAGCAAAAGAAAGAAAGCTAGTAAACCCACCTTTTGCAGAATGAAAATGGACAGGAAATTCAAACCAAACTCACTGTCATGGATCCTGACTCACAGTAAAGCTAGGGCAAGATGAACCTTCCCCTGTGAGTTTCTGCAACGGCCATTGCTTCTGAGAGTAGAAAGCCTAGTCTTTCTTTCAGAGTGGCTGGTGGTTTTGAACTACTGACCTCGAGATTAACAGTGCAATATGTGACCACTATACCACCAGGGAAAAATACAAAAAGGAAAACAATATCATGGAATTAAACCCTTCCTGTTTTCCTTGGCACTTTATATTAGATTTCAATATTATCTAGGAGAATATGCATTATATCTAGTTTCAAAGTCAATTCAAATTATCTTTCTGCTACCTACTGATCAAACCTCAATCTTATCAAAGTTGGAATGGGTGTGCAGATAATGAAACCTGCTTTACCTACATCACAGATTGTAAAGAAGAGAGTGTCTTATAAATGAAATTAAACCACGATCTCTTAGGTAAGTAATCAGTGATTGGTATGTGTTAAAGGATTATGTCTTATTTATATGACAAGGCATAAAGATAACAAAAAATGCTTGATTTTCTTGTGAACTCTCACTACTCACTATAAAGTGCCTCTGAAAATTTATGTACCTGTATATGGATTTATAACATTTTATTATATAAATTTACATGGAAATTATTGATTTAACAATAATTCTGAATGAAGACAGAGATTTAAAATTTAGAAGGAAGCTTTCAAGCATTCTTTTTCTAAGACTTTCTGGGGGATGTGTATTTAAGAAAGTTTCATATTTTGGGTGAAGGAGCTGACAGGAGGTAAAATAGGTATTAAGGGGCAGTGTCTCAAATGCCTATACTAATGAAAATGAGCCATCTGTGCCACAATTAAGAAGATGTCTAGAAATCAGGAGCACTGATTAGACACTTATGGGAAAATGCAAAGCTCGGCAGGCGGAGACCCAAGTCCCCAAGTAGGAGGCCCATCTAGGCACACAGACTAGGCACCAGTGACGTGACATCACACAGATATGCCTCAATCCAGCCAATAATGTTGGCTAATACCCTCAACCATGCCTCCTCTGCCAGTGGAGATAGAAGGGGATAAAATCAGGCTTGGCAGATCGTGTTTTCTACTCTTCTTCAGGTGGGCCCTGCAAGCAGAGGATAAGATTCCTCCCTCCCCTTGTGGGCATGAATGCACCTGCATGCCAGCCTGCAGTCAGCTTAGTCTCTTGGGATTTGCTGCTGTGGGCTCACCAGTCTGGTTCCATGCGCCTCTTCCAGTATTCCAGGTGTTTTTCCATGCTCCCCTGAAATGATCATCTTCAGTATGGAAGTCTCCCACAGCCCTAACCTTACACGCTTTCCAGAAATACTATGTGCTGAGACTGTAATACCCCAAACTTGCCTTTCTCTAATCAAAGATACCATATTTTTCGCATCATAAGATGCTCTCCCCTCCCAAAGTGGGGGAAAAACGAGGATGCATCTTATGGCCCGAAAGTGTGGTACCCGCACTTTATTATCCCATGCACCTGCTTACTGTTCCCTTCTGTTTGCATGCTGTGGATTGCTGTGTGTTCCGGGGAAGTCCCGCCTCCTGGAGTCTCAATGTCAGTCAGGTCACATTATGGGTACAGTGCACGCCTCCCTTTATTTGTTAAGGAAAGTGATGATGATTTTTAACACCACTGTTGAGTTTACGCTGTTAAATATTATCGTATTTTGCTGTGCTTTAATAACTATTTTAGTATGCTGGTACTATTTAATTCGGAATATTTTGTCTTGTTTTCTTGCTCTAAAAACTGGGTGTGTCTTATGGTCAGATGTGTCTTTTGGTCCAAAACATACCATACTTGGATTTACAAAAGTATTCCTGCTATTTGAATTCTTTCAGCATTGAGAAGCAAGAACTGAGGTAAGTCACACCAGAAACCTAACAAAGCTACTGGTGAATGACCTTGAAATAATACTTATGTTGGAAAATTAAGAAAAATGTAACTAGTCAGCCGTATTAAATGTTCCACTTAGTGCTCCAACATCAGGCTGGTTTGTGAATGGACACATTATTGGTTTGGAATGTGTGTGTGTGTGTATGCGTGTGTGTGTGTACGTGTACACAAATATAAAGAGAGATACAAATGCAGTCACATAAAGACAGAGTATGTGTAGTTAGACTAACTATTAGGATATAAGGGAAATTTTAACTGTAATTACGAAGTTAGCACCCTCTAGGACAAACATCTCTGAATTATCTCTTTTTGTGCTTCATCCATTATGCAATTCTGTCAAAAGAACTCTCTGTTCCTCCAAGGCAATTGATTAACATTGACCAGTTTTTTCCTCACTTTCATTTCAAAGTAATGTAGTGAGATTAGAAGCACAATTATTTGCAGTGGGTTGAGTCTGTTGTTTAATTAAAATAAAAACCTATCCATGAAATCAACTTGTTTGCACAAGTGGAACAAAGCAGAAGTGATTTTAAGTTTTAATTGATGGAGAATAATTTTATTCCTTTTTATACAAGGTGAAGGAATGTTCCTCTTGTTCTTAATATATGTTTTATGAAATTAGAGGAGAGTGGGGTAATTTTGCTTTATGAATTTTTGACTCAGAAAGTGTTTTCTCATTTGACCTGGTAGTAAAGCTTAAAAGTGCCCTAAATTATTGTGATGTGAATCTGCAGTGTCTAATTATTTCTTTAATCACTATACTACTAATTACATTCTGCATTTATAGGTGTGGAGGAGTTGAGGTGGAGGAAAAAAAAGGAAGAAATCACTGGATATAAATATCATCAACTACTATTTCAATTGTCATTGTGTTGCTAAAATAAGATTAGCATTTATAAAGTCTTTTGACGCCCTCCAGAAGTCATCCTTTGGAAAATTTGCATGTTAGTTGCGTTTGCATATGTTTGTCTGTAAAGGTGAATGGAAGGTTAGTGTGCACAGCTTTCCAGAAAGCTGACAAGATCCAGAAGGCTTGGTAGATGCTTTGATGAGGTTTCTTTCCCAGAAGTTAAATCTACATTTAATTATATATGTTTTTCTATAAAAACAATCATATACACGAACAAGGAGAGTCTAGCTGTTTGAAGAGACATGATGCTTTATAATAACTCACTTTGGTTGACAAGTTAAGCAATTGATACATTTTTAATTATAGCACCTTGGAGCTTTTAAAGAAGTATTGTAGCTTTAAGCAACGAGAACCTGCGAAGCGAGACTTTCTATTGCATTTTGTCAGGTTGCTATAAATGTGCCTCGGGCAGTGCCACTGGCCCCAAACCAATTTGAGTAGATTAAAACCAGGGCAGATGGGCCTTGATAAATTGAAAGTGATCAATTCATAGGTACTTTTCATTGCAACTAGTTTTTACTATAATTTAAAGTGTATTACACTATGTAACCAAGCTCTGTTGATAACGGTTCTTTTTTCATTCCTTGTTAATGACTCAGGAAGAGGTGAATGATCCTATCAACACTATGGCCTAGGGAAACTTTTACTTACAAGTAAAACTAAACCCTATTTGTTTTACACACACACATATATATACAAGTATGTATATATGTGTGTGTATGTATACATATGTATATATGTGTGTGTGTGTATATATATGTATATTCTTCAGCTTTATCTATCTACATGTATACACTTATACACATTGATTTAACTTATTCATACAGTGTACAACAATTTTTCCCCCACCAGGTAAATGCTGCTTTATGTTGTAAACCTTGATAAAATTATAAACATTCTAAAAAGACTTGGAAACTATTAAAAATGTGAGGAAAAGAAAGAAATAACCCAGTACAGTAATAAGAAGGTGGTTGTGTTTCAGTGATTATCTTCAAGTATTAATACTCCCTGAATATACACAAATGGTAGTTCATATCTTTGTAAGTGCAAGTGAAAGAGAAATGTGTCACATTAGAATGCATTTAATAATACAGCACCCATAATGTATACCTTTAGCTCAATTTGAAGTCCTACTAATAAGAGAAATTATGAAATAAGCAAAATGTTCTTTTAAATCCTGTAGCAACCACTTCTAGTATGTCTTCATACCTTTCTGGACAGATTCCCTCTTATAGCCACAGTGGGCTCTTGAAAATATCATGGATTCAATAAGGAATATTGGAACTATCATGGACTGGCAGAAGAGCAAACAAACCTGTCTTGTCAGATGCAGAGCCAAAATCCTCCTTAGAAGGGAGCATGTACTTTTGATATGTTGACAGGAGAGACCAGTCTCTGGAGAAGAGCACCATGTTTGGTAAAGTAGAGATAAAGTGAAGATATTCTTTATAACATGGGTCAACACCGTGACTACAGTTGTTCGGTTTCTCAGGTGGGAAATATCTCCGTTCTTGCCTTTGCACAAGAAAGAATTTATGCCTAAGCCTGGTTTGTGATCCAAATGGGTTTTTCTAAAGAATGGAAGACGTTCCAGGTTTGACAGTCAGAGACATGGGCAAACTCGTGGGACTACACATCCACACATGGTAGTCTGGGGCCAGAGAGACCATGGCATGGCCCAGCCAGTACAGGACAGGAGCAGAAGGGTGAAGAAGAAGATGACTGGTTCAGGTAGTTGAGGCCAGGACAGGGAAGCGTGGTTGAAGGTATTAGTTGAATTAAGCCCACCTGAGCTGAGTTTGGGCCACCTAATTAGCCTTTATGGCTGCCTCTTCCAACCTCCTGTAGGGGGACCTTCAGGCATGAAGAGGGACAGCTTCCGTGCACTGCCTCTTCCTAACTAACATTTATAGACTGAAGGAGAATGGACCCAAATCTTTGGGGTATTGGGTGATGACATCTCTAGCTGCTTCCTGTCTGACCAAAAGGGGCATGATCTGGGTTTTTGGATCCACACACCCTGTTGGAAAGGATTGTCCTCTCCGGGCCCATAATGCATGAGGCTGGGTGATCTAGGAGCTGGTGATCCTGCAGTCGGCACATGTGGCTCAGAGACATAGGTGTCCTGAGGACTTCTGGGAGAAACAAAACAGGTCAACAGATTAGACAAGGCAGGGGCAGAGCTGTGAGAGAGCCGTATCCTTGGAGTGGGGGTTAGTGTCACAGGAAGTTAGCAAAAGAAATATTAAAACTGACAGGCACGGGTGCCAGTTATTTAAACACAGGAACAGTGTGAAAGTCTTTACTGGCTTAAAGACTGGTGAGGCAGAGGTAGGTTTTCTGTGAAACACTTCTCTGTCCCACAATGGTGGTGGAATACCATCTTGAGACCATCCTGCCGCTCACAGTGATACTTGTGTCTGTGTGCTTCTCTTTTGAGGGGTCTGATTGTCATGATTTCTACATTTTCACCCATGAATGGTGAATCCAGGAGTCCAGAGAAAAAGATGACAGAGTAGACAGCACCAACTAAGAGTGAATGTATTGACCCATATTTCCAACATCCAGGATTCCAGACGAGGAACAGCAATCCTTTGCTGCTGGGGCTGCCTGACTGGGCTGATTCTTCCAGGTAGCAGGTACAGACTGGCCAGAAGCTCACTCTCCACTTGCAGAGCACTGCCAAGGACCACTTTATTGACACTGATACTTTATTGACACTGATAACATGGACCTCAGGCAGGCCTGCTTTCTTTAGGGCAAACTTTGACTTGTGACACAAATTGCGAACACAGACTTGGGACTATGTACACAGTGCAGGGATCTTGGAACCTGGGAGGCAGTGGACTAGGGTTGGGCAGGTATTATGGCCAATAACTGCATGTGTAACATTGTTCCTTGTGTCCTTCTGAACCCAAGCATTGTGCTTGTTGTCCCTATTGTAAAAGGCATGTCCCCACTAGGGCATTGGTTCCCAACCTGCAGATGGCGACCCCTTTGGGGTTCGAACAACCCTTTCACAGGGGTCACAAAATTCATAAGAGTAGCAAAATGACAGTCTAGGTATTTGAGGCCGTCGTTAGAAGACATAATTGAAAGTATTGGTTGGATTAAGCCCACACAGGCCTAGTTTGGGCCACATGTTTGTCTTTATGGCTGACTAAGGGATCGCATCATCCTCTTCCAACCTACTGGAGGGGGCTTTAAGGCATGGAAACGGACACTGCCATCTCTGCCTCTTCCTCCCTAATATAACGATAGGCACAAACATAAAAAAACAATTGTGTGGATTCCTCAGGATCCGTCATTTTTTCCGCCCTGTTGTATATAAGGTGACTATGAGTCAGAACCAGCTTGAATCAAATAGCAATCACAATAATGATTAAGAGATCATTCCAAATCCTTCCTACTCACATCCGTTGGTAGTCACTGCTGTACTTTCTCTAGCAGTTTGCCTATTTCAGACATTTCATGCACATGCAGTCATACAAAAACCAAGAAAACAAAATCCTCGTAAGTGCACCTATAGGGTAACCATTGTGATAAGTTGAGAAAAGATTGAAATTGTCAAGGATTTTATCTTGCTTGGATCCACAACCAATTCTCCTGGAAACAGCAGTCGCAAGACCAAATGGTGCATTGCACTGGGTGAAAATGCTTGACAAAAACGCTTTAAAGTGTTGAGAAATAAGGATGCTTCTATGAGGACAAAGGTATGCCTGACCCAAGCCATAACATATTTTATCACCCCATATGTGTGCATGTGAAAGTTGGACATTGGAGCAGGAAAACAGAAGGAAGATAGATGCATTTGAATTATGGTGGTGGAAAAGAATATTGAAAAGTACCATGGATTTCCTCATCCCCAACAAACAAATAGATCTGCCTTAGAGGAAGCACAGTCAGAATGCTCCTTAAAAGTGAGGATGGGAAGACTTCATATGCCACACTTTAGACATGTTATGAGGGTCGATCATTCCCTGAAAATGATATCCTATTTGGTAAAAGTAGGTCAAGGAAAATAGACTGACTGAATGAATAGGCAGACAACATTAAATAGACTGACACAGGTACTACAACAAATGGGATCAGGCATCACAACAATTGTGTAGGTGCTGGAGGATTTGGTAGTGTTTCAATTTATTGTACTCAGAGACAATGACCACACCTAACAACAACAATCAATCATATCTACAAAGAAAAATACAATATAGGAAGATTATTAAGAGTAATGAGGGTGCTGTGTTAAAGAGAGTTTTCAAAGAGGGACATAGCTGAAGGGATGCAATTTAAGCAGGGACCTGAACTAATTTAAATTGTCTTACTAGACTATGAAGCCAAACCATTCCTGGCAGAGATCACGGAAAGCACAAGAGTTCAGAGTATTATTGGGCTAATATGTCCCAAGAAATAGCATAAAGGTATAGTAAAGGTAGGGGAAGTCACAATGCCCCTTGGAAGCCATAGCAAGGAAATTAAGTCTCATATTAAGCACGATTGAAAGCAACTGGATATGCTGAACAAGGGAATAAAATAAGCTATTCACCGTTAGAAGTGCTTTTCTGGCTACGTTTGGGTATACACTATACATTCTGATCAGGCTCAAGTGCTACTTCTAAAAGAGTGATCTCAGCAACCTTTCACTCTGCAATGAGGACCCCGTGATAGCCTGTGGAAAGAAGCATTGTTGTACTTTAAAGTGACTTCTGATGCCCCCTCCTGATTCAGTTGCCATTACATGAGTTCTGGATTTTACGATAAAGTCCGATCTGAGAGTTTAAGTGTGCTTGGGAGCTTGACTCTGGCTGTGATATCTTACTGTGTTTCACTTATTCTACTTGCCTAAATATTCTGACAAATTCTAAACATTTTACTAGACTTTGCTTTGTTTTCTGATGGTGGCATGGCCTACAGTTATCTAACTATGACCATTTTAAATATGCACTTCAGTTGACTGCATCCACTGGTTTTTAATTCATATTTTAATTATTTTTTAAATGCTAAAACAATTGATAGTAAATAGGAAACCTAACACTGAAACCTTTTCTAAGAAAAGGGTATGTAAACTTTTAAGTGATTGTAAGCTAGATCTATGCAAAACTAATTCTAATTCATTTATATTATGTATATATACTACTAATAACTTGTGCCTTGTAGTCCTGTAAATACTATATGATTATCATTAAATGCACATTAGATTATGTCGGTTATAAATGATGTCCGATTTGAAAAATGAGTGGCACTATGTATGGCCAGGCTTCTTATCTTAATCCTATAGTAAAGCATTGCTTCTCCATAAGATTTTAAAAATAAAGAAAATACCACTCTAAATCATGAACAGCATAACTGAAGAAGAGCAAATTTTCTTTAAAAAGCTGAAAGTGGAGTTGGTCTCTTCCATGCATCAGTGGAATGCCTTGATTTTATTGGTCCTGTTCTGCCTTTACTCACCCCAAACCAAGCCCACGATCAACTCTGACTCATAATGATCCAAGAGGACACCTGCCTCTTTGGGATCTTCCTACTCCCATGAAGAGTTACACGTTCCAAACCACAGGGGCCACATCTGCACTCTTCTGCACAGTTGCCTTGAGTCAGACTTAATTCCATGACTGTAAGTTTTCTTGTCGTTGTGTTGTTGGTGTGTGTGTTTGTGCGTGTGTTGAATCCTTGAGGGAGCACAAAGAATCATCTTTCTCCTTTGCAACAAGTGGCAGATTTCAACTGCAGACCTTGTAGTTAGCAGTCCAACAGGTAATCTACAATGACAAAAGGGCACTGAATCTATCTTTAGTTCTTGTAAAAATCTTTAAACATAAGGGACAAATTCTTACATAAATTGTACTATTTTATTTTTCTTGGAAGCAGTTTTCTGTTTTCTGATTTCATTTAAAGCTGTTTTATATTTTTTGTGGAGAGTCTTTTCTGTACAAAAGCACTAATTCCATAAACATATTTGGGAATCCTGTTATGTTAATTGTATTTATAATACCAAAGGAAACAGAAATGCAGTTAATAAATATACTGGCAGAACACGGTACTAGTTTCTACTGTCATCACTGATGCAAGATCCAACGTGTCTGAAAAAAAATTTACTTTCGCTTAACACAAATAATGCAAAATGAATGTGATAATTCTTTGTTTTAATGCATGATATATATGTAAAACACCTTGAATCCATTTCAACCGACTGAAGTCTGACCATTCTTGCCCTATGCCCTAAAATCACTGCATTTGATTTTCTCTGAATTTTATTGAATTTGTTGAATAGGCTCAAGCACCCTGAAGACTGGTTTTCTATAGCTGTAGCCATCAGATTGTTTTGGACCAGAGCACATGTATTGGAACATATCAGTCTTCTGTAAAACTGATGGGAGTACAAGAGATTGTTTTCAGATGTGAGCTATCATAAAATACGCCATAATTAAAAACAGAATAATTTATCTCAAGGAAAAAGCTACAAGTGCTTTCTTGTGGGTTATTTAAAGTTAGAGTATTTAAAATTAGATTAGACAAAGCAGATAAAAACGTTTTGTTAGCAAACTATAATACTGTGATCTTAGACTATGCCTGATTTCCATCTCTGAGTTGGCATGACTTATTTTACTGATTAGCATCTAGATTAAAAAGGCAGCAGGAATGCAGATATAAGAGTCCCTTAACCTATCAGTGCCTCTTGTTCTCCTTATTAGGAATGTACATAATAATGGAAAGGAGAGAACTAATTATAAGACACAACATTTTGAGCTACTGTGATGCCAATAAGTGTTTAATGTTATATTAACTTAGCATTCTGTTTATCTACACAGATTGCTATAATGCATTGAAATGACCAGTCAATTTTGTCTCACATCTTCCCCGCTGAAAGATATTGAAATCAGCAAGCTAACTGGAGAAATATTTCCCACCACAATCTAAATTTTATTATTCTGTCAAAAATTATGAATTTAGTAATCCCACATTGAAAAGGCTATAATTTATAATGAAAGCTGTAATTTAATAATGAAAATTTTCCACTTTCATACACCATGGATGTACAAGCAAGATTTATATGACATGCACATATAATAAAATAAGAATAAAGAGGAATTAGTGAAATACCTCATAACATAGATGAACCTAGAAGATTTTAGGCTGAGTGAAATTCATCAGTCACAATAGGACAAATATTGCTTGAGACCATTACTTTTGAAGCCAAGACAACTTTGATACACAGAAGGAAATATCCTTTGGAAGCTTATCAGGTTTGAGGGGAAAAGAGAGCAAATCACCAATAAGAAAGTAGAAGCTTGATAAATCTGCCCCGAGTTAGAAATTAATCTTATTATCTTCCTCTGCCATCCAAATAATCAAAAACAAGTTTTCGAAATTTGACCGTATCCCAAGTGATTTCTGATTGATTTCAGTATTTTTGTGTGCTCATTAGAATTATAGTTTCACATTTGTGAGACAAAGTATGTTGGCAGTTTTTTTGTGTGTTTTAAATGTGTACATACAAGGACATTTTTTTCTTCCCATCAATCCAGATGCAGATTGTTCACCTACCTGTATTCTTAGCACTTATAATACCCACGCCTTAACATGGGCACTATCATTCTCAAAACTGAATTTTCTGTGTGTAAACTGGAGGCTTGCTACCTAAATGTGTGGGTTTTGCTGATGAATTTTTTGTACTCAGCTCAAAATTGACAAAGCTAGAATGCCCTGATATCTGTGATATTGACTGGTCAGCATTACTTCCATTCCTTTTGACTTCCCCGATTTCTACCAGTACTGTCCACAGGGTGGAAATAAATTAAGAGATATATATGTAAACACAGGAGTGGTCATGTACAATATTTGAGAAGATTTTACCACAGAGTCATTCAAAATTTTCTTTCTGTTCCATCTCACAAGTTCTGAGTAATTATATTATTGGTGTAAGTACTTGCCCAATGTTTATCCCTTGAATGTCATAAAAATATTCAGCTCAATATGAGTGAAATGGCATTTATTGATTCATTTTACTCAGGTCCCTTTTTAGCAAAAGTTAAATTGAATTATATCCATTATTGGCAGCTTTATTGAATTATCACCCAGTTGGAGATGGGATAGGGTTAGAGAAAAGGGATTAAACAAAAGGGATAGGGTTAGAGAAGGCATTGCAAAGAAGTCTAACCTTTCTGAAACAAGAAACTTCATACTCACTTATGTAACAGAGACAGAAAGCATAATATGCCATCTTATATCATTGGGTTTTAAAATGACTAGTTCTCATGGTATTTTACTATAGAATTAAATCTTTAAAATGTGTTTGGAAATCATAATCGAGAATTGTCTAAGGGCAATGGACATTAGTCCATTGGTTTCCTGGACCCTTTCAGATGTTTGGGTTTTGAGAGTAATAATAATAAACCTGACACAGAACTTTAAGTGAGTCACTTTTATAGGGAAAGAGCCTTCAGGAGGGGTAGGATGGTGTCTATTGGTTGGGTCCCAATATTTTAAAATATAAGCATTACCATATTTTTCAGACCATAAGACACACCTAACCATAATACACATCCAGTTTTTAGAGCAGGAAAACAAGAAAAATATTCTGAAGCAAACAGCACCAGTATACTAAAATATTTATTAAAATAAACAAACTATGGTAATTTTTAACAACGTAAATTCAACAGTAATGTTAAGAACCATCATCACTCTCATTAACAGATAAAGGGAGATGTGCGCTGTGCCCATCATGTGACCTGGCTGACATAGAGACTCCTGGAGGCTGGACTTCCCCTGAACACATGGCAATCCACAGAACGCAAACAGCAGGGGCCTGTAAGCGGGCTCATGTGATCACAAATAAATGTTCTGGTACCACTCCTTCAGACCATAAGAGGCACTCTCATTTTCCCCCACTTTGGGAGAAAAAGTGTGTTTTGTGTCAGACAAATACAGTAATTACAAGACCGAATTCTATAGTATTTCTCTCCAGGGAAAAACGATGTCTATAACTCTGTGTTGATGTTCTCACTTGTAACTAATGATTTTAAATAGTTGTATTATATTCTGAAACTGGAGCAAACAAATTTACTTTAGCAGGTTGGAAATTGAAATTCAGAGTGCTAGCTCTAGGACAAGGCTTACTTTCTCCATCTTTTCTGACTACAGGAAGGTTCTAACCCTGGGATAACCTTAGTTTGGGTGGTTATGAAGTCCCTGTGATCTCTATTAATTTGTTGAGTTTCTTTTATATTGCAAAAGAGATGGACTCAGGACAATCCTAATATTCTCAGTGGCATCCTGCCTCATACGGACCCTACCTCTGCTTCATCACCTTTATTGTTGCTGTTGTTAGGGCCATTAAGTCAGTATAGCAATCCTGTGTACCACACAAGGATACACTACTCAGTCCAACGCCATCCTCACAATTGTTATGTTTGACCCCATTGTTTCAGCCACTGGTATCAGTCCATCTTGGCGAGTGACTTCCTCTTTTGCACAGATTCTACTTTACCCTGGATGATAGCATTTTTCAAAGACTAGTCTCTTCTGATAACTTTCCCAAAGTATGTGAAAGAAAGTCTCACCATTCACCCTTGTAAGGAACTTTCTGACTGTACTTCATCCCAAGGAATAACATTCTTCTCCTGGAAATCCACAGTACTTTTAATATCCTTCACCATCAATGACCTTCAAATATATTGATTCCACTTTCATTATCCTTCATCAGTGTGCGATTTACACACATATATGAGGTGATTGAGAAGAACAAGACCATGGATTTGGACTTTCGTTCTGTAAGTGGCTTCCTATTAACAAGTCTGGGGAGGCAGTTTATCTCAAAGCAATATAGCAAATGATTTTTGTTGCAATTTGTATTGTAAGTTAGGTGGGGGTTTACATTTCAAATCATGAATTTTGCATTCAACAATTTAACTAACTTATCAGTTCCTCAAATGATTTACCGTTAATTTGTCTTTTTGGATTGATCTTCTCACTTATATGGACCAACACCTTCCCTTTCATGGAAATCAACACCTGGCAAGTCTCTAGACCATCATCCCCTTCTTCGTCCAACCCCCATTGACCTCCAAACTGCATAGTTTTTGCTATTACATTTTCGTTTTTATTTCCTTTATAACAATGGTCTCATATAACTTTTATCATTCTGTGATTGACTAACTTGACTTCACATAATGTTCTCCAAGTTAAGTCC
This sequence comes from Nesogale talazaci, assembly GCA_004026705.1. Classification (NCBI taxonomy): domain Eukaryota; kingdom Metazoa; phylum Chordata; class Mammalia; order Afrosoricida; family Tenrecidae; genus Nesogale; species Nesogale talazaci. Next base: position 116,575 of record PVJH01001111.1, read on the forward strand.
ATGTCATGAAGTGCTCAATGGTGTCATCATTGTTTTCAGCTCTGCATAGTATTTGATTTTGTATGTTATCAGTTTCTTTATCAATTCCTCCATTGCTGAGTATTTTGGTTGTTTTCATCTTCTTGATACTGTGAGCTGTGCCGCACTGATATATAGATATACATACATACATACATACACACACATATACACATACACACACACTCTTGCTATGTTTCTTATTTTCAGGTATGTACACAACCATGGAATTTCTGGATTGTGTAGGTTTCCTATACCCAGGTGTTTGCGGTAGTGCTAGATCACTGTCTGCAGTGGTTGTGCAGTTTTTCAGTACCACCTGCGGTGTGTATGTGCTCCAGTCACTCCAAAGAATCTCCAACAGGAGTTATTTTCCATTTGTTTTTTAAGTTGGCTTTCACTGTTGGTGGAAGGTGGGGTCTGAGGGTTTCTTTTCATTTGCATCTCCTGGATGACAAGTGATTTTGAGCATTTCGTCATAAGTTTGTAGGCCATTTGGATGACATCTTTGAGGAACTGCCTCTTCATGTCCTTTGCCTACTTTCTAATTGAATTATCTTTTTCTTATTGAGGTGTCACAATTTTCTGTAGATCAGTCCCATGACTGTTGTGGTAATATCAAGAATTTTTCCCTACTCCATGGGTACTTAAAAAAATCATACTTGCATGCACCCTGATTTATCAAAATTCACTGCCATTAGGTCAGAACAACCTCAGAGTTACTTTCACAGATGTGTTAGAATTGTCACCCTTGGAGACTGTAACTATTTATGGGAGTGGAAAACCCTGTCTCTTTCTCTCTCTGAGCCGCTGGTGACTTCAAACTGCCGACCTTATGGATAACAGTCCAACTCTTAACCACTACTAGGGCTCTTTCATGGATCCCGATAAAGACATATTTCTTCTGCCATACCAAGCTTTATATAGAGAAATTTGTTTTTTGACTTTTGACAAGTACCACTTGTACTGACATCCTTATGATTATCATTTGCATTTTATCATCACACTCTGCAATTAACTTTCCTTTAATGTAGATTTGCTGTTAGATCTTTATAGAGCCACACTAATTCCAACACCTCTAATATGTTACTAAAGACTAGCACATAGGTTAGCTATTAAATTCTCTATTAAACTACTTGGGTAAATAATGTTTTCAGTTTAAATACATTAAAAGTTTAAATAGTTTTTTAAATGTGTTTATAATAGTCAAAAAACTTTTCAAAGGTTTTTATATATGCAGTGTGATTTTGGAGATCTAACACACTCATTTAAAATATTTCTTTTGATAGTCACTAAAGCCCGGTAGAATATATAATAAACAAATTTTGTATTGGCTTTGAATCCTGAATATGCTATTAATTCTTTATTGATTATCGTAACAGCTTTAGTACCCATAGTTTATAAGACCATGCTGACACCCTGTAAGAGACTGTGGAATGACACAGACATAAATTAGACATAGTCTTTAGATGAAGAAGTTCACATTCCAAATGCTCCATCTTAAAAATTATGACCAACTTGCAAACCAGAGTCCTTCCGACACAAAATAAATAAATAATAACCCTATGGAGGCAGGTGCTGCATAATTTGATGATTTTGCTGTTCAAAATTGAAATCAATTAGTAGATAAAATCATGGTAAAACAAAGGAAAAACTCGCCCCCCTAGATTTAATTTTATTTTCAGATCTTAATTATTTCAATGAGACCTCCTACCCTGAGGCCATTAGTGCTTTCAATAAATATATCCTAAAATTGTCTGCCATAATAGTATTTTGTTTTGATCCAGAGCATCAGACTCTGAAAACAGATCCCTAATAAGACAGAAACCCTTATATAGACAATGACTTCTTCTACTGAAGTGCATTATCGTCTTCTGTTTATGTGTGTGACCTTTTAATCTTCACCTTGCTTCATGGAATTGCTGGATCTCTTCCCATTAATTGTGATTACCAGTTACCAGCTGCGCGTGATTCAGCAGTCTGCAGTGCCTTTTAGTACAAGGAACAACAGAGAGGATGTGTGTGTGTAGATATAGAGTGCAAAATTACTTTTCTATCGTTTTTTATGAGAAAAGTTCTACAAACAAGGTATTTTGCTACGATCCCTTATCAACGCACATTCTGATCTGTTTGTTTTGCTTTTAATAAGATCTATTCCTTTCCTTGATTGCCAACTGGCTCTATGCTATGTATTTTTAAACAGGGTCATAAGATCATAGACCTTTAAATAGAGCAGGGACCTTTGAGATAATATACTTTATTATACTATTTTTTTACAAAAGGAAATGCTAAGAGAGGACACACACATATGTGTGTATATATATGTATATATATGTGCTATATATACGAGAGAGAGAAGAGAAATGTGCACAAAGAGAGAGAAGAAAGAAGTGTGCTCAAGGTCACACATTGAGTTAATGGCAGAACCAGAAGCAAATTCAACTCTGGATTTGTGCTCCAATGTATTTTCTCCATTCTATGGCTTGCTAATATTTAGCTGTGAAATATGTTAACGATGAGAAGCCCTTGATTCTCAAACACATTTAGCAGAAAATTGAAATTTGAGTCATAGTTTTTCTATGGAGGATCCAAAATGGAGGAGATTTTAGGAAAGTTCTAAAAAATTATGAAAATTATCTAACCATATTATAAATGTTTTACAGATTTTTTTGATTCACATTTTATTTGTGAAGTATAGACTTTATGATGTGATCAGTTATGTAATTCTATTATGCAAAGCCTGACTTCACCTCCTCTCCACTTATTACAATCCTAGATGCTACACATTTTAGATTTTAATGACCCATCCAATTTCCCCATAAACTTCTACTGATATTATTATATAACTCTACCTATGCAACAGGATCCTTGGGAATATGTTCACTGAACTATATTCAAATGCAAGTCCAGGGACCTGCCGCCTCTACCAGCAGAATTTTTAATGAGCAATAGCTAATCTTTGAACCACCCAAATTAAAATAGGTGCTTCAAGGCAAAGACACAATTTTTACCTGAAGTATTTTAAGGTCCCATTATGATCATAAAGTCTTTCTTAGACATGCTGTACTAAAATAAAACCTGACACTTAAAAATCAGCACAGTACATTTTTTCTCCAATTATAATGCATTCTACTCTCCACTTACCCCTTACTAGCACTTTGAAATTGCTAGAAGAATCTCCTTCTACCCAGAAATCCTTCTTTAGATAGCTTTGGGCTGTACTAATATGCCTTGTCCAAGAGAATGCTAACTCCCTTATTTTCCCATTTTAAATCGTTTTATTGGGGGCTTATACAATTCCTATCACAATGCATCCATCCATCCATTGTGTCAAGCACATTTGTACATCTGTTGCCCTCACCATTGTCAAAACATTTGCTTTCTACTTAAGCCCTTGGTATCAGGTCCTCATTTCCCTCCTCCTTCCCTACCCCCCTCCCTCACGAACCCTTGAAATTTATAAATTTTAATTATCATGTCCTGCCTTACACTGTCCAACTTCTTCCTGTTTTTACCAATATTGCTTCCAGAGAAAAACTACTATGAAAAGTGTGATAGTTAAGGTGTATTGTGCCAACCTGGCCAATGAGCACATGTGGGATTAAATGAAGGGCAGTTTAATTGAAGGGCAGAGAGATAAATGGCTTGGTGAGCCTCGCCTGTCTGATCTCTTGCTCCCAGATTGTCAGACCAGGATGCAGCTGCCTTAACCTCCTTTGGCTTGCAAGGATCACTTCTTGGGAGACATCCCTGAGGAGAAGCCATATGGACCTACCCTGATACAGCCCTGGGTGCTGGAGCAGCCCTGTGGAGACCCCTGCCAACACTGAGATGTTTACATGCTCACAGATTCATCTTTCCTCCTGCAGTGGGCACCATTATATGTGTTTTGTGAGTTTGAGAAGGACTTTGGAGATCGATGTAGGACATATGACCTATGGGCTTGGACTAGACTGGGTTGGGATTCTTAATGTACCACTACCCTTTATATAAAACGTTCTCTTACACAATCTGAGTGCTTATGAATTTTCTTTCTCTAGTCTACCCAGACTAAAACAAAGGGTTTCATTTTGAGAATTTTCAAACTCCTAGCCACTTAAAACCTCATAAAACAGGAAAAAAGGTGTAGTGGTTTGTATAGGTTTAGCTAAAACAATTGGTGACTAATTTTATGCCTCTTCATGGAGAAGATAGTTGTACAGCATTCTCCTGTGTTGTGCAGATAGAATGAATGGCACTCTAAAGATTAATGCCTATTATCCTGGTGTCCCAGAGAAACTAGAGGCCTGCTGAGGAAAAAAAAGACTGACTTTCAGCTTCTGCATTCTTAAAGGGAAGACAAACAAACAAACTAAGGCTTTTCTACCAGTAGTATTGGGTTAGAAATGAAAAAATGAAGTATACCTATTTCAATCTTTGAGATCCAATTTTCCTTTACCCTGTTCTCCTTCTGGACCCACCTCCATTTTGTCTCCTCTTTGAAGAGAAAATGAGTTGAGCAAACAAGGCTGGCAGGAGAAATGAAAGATAGGACAGAATTTGGGGAAAGTTTGAATAACAAGATAAGATTACAAAAAGAAAAGCTTCTTTCAATCACCCAGGATGTAGCCTCAAGGTAGTTTTTAGTTCTATACTCCACATTGCCATTAAGTGTATAAGGACAACAGGACAGATATGTTTTGCCTTTAATTATAAATTAATCACACACTGAGATGCAAACTCCAAGTTCTTAGTAACATTACTAACATGAATCATGAATGAAGCAATCCTGAATTACTTGGAAATTTTGCTCAGAAAGACTCAGATCGTTTATATTAAGTATTTGGTATTACACACATACTTCATATACTCATGTGCAGTTATTGTTATGATAATTATTTATCATTCAGAGAAACATTTAGAAAATAGACTATTTTATGAATAATTCATACATCTTAAATATTACACTATGCTATATAAAAGACATCTTTTAGGGATTTGAAGCTGTAAGTCCAGCTTCAACATTTAATAACTCTGAGAGTTAAGTTTTTGTGTCAAAAGCAGAAGCAGAGACAGGGAAATATGACTTGCCAGGTAACAAACACAAGAAGATCTCCTCAGCAAATACTAGAGAGGAATTGATAAATTCTACTAAAATCTATCTAGACTCAAGTTTCTTAAACTGGGAGAGTAAAACCTCCTGCTGCCAGACTCCCTTTACAATTGACTGGCAGCAGGGGCTGCTTCTTTGAGCCCTAACCTTCCCAGCACAACTGATTTTTCACAGACCCTGAGGCGACCCAGCCAGTGAAACTGTCTCAATGCCTGTCTGGGTTCTGGAAGATGGCACGTCACGCGGGACACCTGGTGCAGACATAGCCAGTAAATAGGCTGTGCCTGTCCCCATTTCCTCCCTTCCCCTTTTTTTCTTGCTTTGTTCTCTGGTGCCCACCACCCCTGTAACCCTCTCACACCCCCTACACAGCACAGAGGAACACACAATAACACTACCAATAGAACAGAAATCCTCACCTGCAAAACAGCTTAGCTTTTCCTCTATGTCGTATTCTTTGAATCTGTACTTTGGTCCTATTCTATGACTCTTTCCCCCTTCATTTTCTCCCATTTCCTTTCTCTTCGGGTGTCCTCTTCTCTTACAACCTAACTCTCCTGAGACTATGCCTTGCTCCCAGCCCCAGCCCCTCTCAGACAAAACCTGGTAGGCCTATAAATTTGGCATATTCACCCACAAAAGGATTTTTTAACCTCTGAGTAGATCGCCAGATCTGCATTCTTTATACCACAGCAACAAAACCTCAACACCCACACGAAATACACCTTAGTATTATGTCTACATGTTGCCTTTTGTTACTCGTTTTCCCGAACTTCTACTTTTTTCTATTTCTACTCTCACTCCTTTCTCCTCTAGACATATATATCCAGGAAATCCATTATATCTGATTACTTCTCTTAAAATATATTTCCCTATTAATTTTACAAATCTATTGGCCAGTCACTTATTATTACTATTATCACTTCTAGCCAATCTATGCTTCCCCACAATTTCCTCCCTTACCCATTTCTTTTCCCATTTCTCCATTTGAGCACTATGTTTCCCAGCTCCTCTTAGACCCCTCCCACACCATTGGATAGACCCATCTTCTTCTACAAACCCAGAAACTCTTTCTGGCAGCAGGCAATACTCAGGGCAATTTGACCGAAAGAAAATTATGTGGTAAAATTAGGCACCACTAATAGTTGTAATGAAATGCCCAGAAAACAACAATAAACCAATGTAGCAACAACAACAAAAATGTGAACATAAAATAATGGAATAATCACCCAAAGTCAGGGGAGCACTCTGAAAAAGAGGCTCTGGGACTACCAAAAACAGAATTTATTAGAATGATGTTTGCGACTTATTGAGAGAGATAGGAAACACTCATGAAAACAATGGGGAAAATGAAAAACTAAAATCCCTACACCAAAAGTAATCCCAGAAGATACCCAATGAGATAACAGAAATAATAAGTAACATAGTAAAAGACCTGAGGAATAGAATGAAGGAAAGGGAAAATGGAATCAGTGAGTTCAGATAATCTCTCTGACTACAATAGACTAGAGAAACAAGAATAATAATCAGAAGAAAGCCTGAGTATGATATGGGACACTGTCTAGAGAAAAAAATACACACTGTCTCATAGGGATCCTGGAACAAGAAGAAGCAAAAATAATTACGGAGAAAATAATATGAGAATTCATGAAAGAAAATTCCTCAAGAAAATCCCCCAATATAACAAAGGAGTTGAAAATAACTATTCCAGAACATAAAAATATCTCATTTAGAATCAACCCCCAAAGGAAAACATGACCACTTATCACAACCAAACTCTCAAATTCAAGATAAAGGAGAGAATCCTGAGGTCAGCTAGAGAAAAAAAAAGGACAATCACCTACAAAAGAAAAATTGCAAAAGTTACCTCTGACTTCTCAGCAGAAATCATGCATGCATGAAGAAAATGAAATAACCCACAGAAGGATCAGGAATGGAAAACAATGCATTTATATAGATTTGAGCTGAGACATTAGCCATGTCATCCATGGATTTAAAAATAATGATTTACAGATAAGAATACCATATACAATCGAGTATGAGCAGAATTTTTCAGCACATTTTAATGCAGTTTTTGTGGTACGATTAGGTGCCTCATCTGATATTCTCAGGTCATGTATATATGGTATGTTCTTTATTAACATTTCAGTAGTATCTATTATGACTGAGAGGTATTGTCAAATGAATAAAGTATTCTACCCACCACCCACTTCAGAAAAAAACAAATAAATAGCAGAAGCAGAAAGTCACAAAAACTGAAATAAAACCAGGTCAATTTAACATGTCACTAATTAGACTATTTTTAAGAAGGGAAGATTCAGGAAAATACATATTCCAATTTAAAAAGAAGATAATATTTACAAATGTATGGCTTCACATTATACGTACACTATTTTCTTTAAGAAAGTTTAAAGAGGGCATAACAACTCTAGACATGGTGATTTAAAAATGCTTCCCCATTCTAGGGTAAGGTTATGAATATTTGAGGGATTTCAGATGCTACTCACTTTGAAATCCAGATCAAACATACATGGAAGCTGCAGTCCAAGAAAATGTACCTGCCAAATAAATGATGACAGATTTATAAAGGAAGTTATGGAAGGTTCCTAACAATGGATTCATGTCAAGTTGTGCTGTACACCTGTTACTATATATTTTGAAGTATTCTCTTATAAAGTATTTCGTAGTGTTAAGAACTTGAGGGTTTCAAATAATGTGCTTTCCTCTTTGTTTTCTACAGTCAAAGAGCGATGTAAATGCAAAACAGCAAGTGTCAGCACTCATTCTTTTCCATGCTATACTTATTTTCCAACTTTTAAAAGATGCAAGTAGGGCTGAGCCCCGGTGGCGTAAGTGGTTGAGTGCAGGACTGCGGTCCGCGAGCTTGGCGGTTCAAATCTAGCAGCAGCTCTCAGGAGCAGCACTGGGTAGCACACACGACCACCAGAGGCAGTGATGCCCCCCTCAAACAAACAAACAAACAAACAAACACAAAAAGAGGCGAATAATCATTTAGGAAATAACATTTAGTTGTGACTAGAGGCCCAAACAAAATAAATAAATCACTACTGATAGGAATAAGATTCAATAAGGTGTGATTTTAAAAGTAACCAAGGAAAAATATTGAGGGGCCCATGAAGGGTCATATGGTATTGTGAGCACCTTCCACATGTTACTTCAGTCAATCCTCACACTAGCTGTAGCTACTCTTTTCTGCCATTATAGAGATGAAACAGAAACTTACGGGAGGTAAAATGTCTTGCCCTAAATCAAGGTTTCTAGGGATTGCAACAGGATTCAATCAAGGGTCTAGTATAATACCGAAGCCTATGTTTTCTCAAGTACATTCTACCAAAGCAGTTTAGCTGGAATGCACACAGGTGGACCCCACATTGATTGCCAGAGAAGGCAGAATTGCATCATTCTAAGTTCCTTACTTTTAGATCTCTAAAGGTGCTGTCATTTAGACATGGGGCTGCTAACTCCGGTTAAATTCATCCCTCACTCAGTAGGGGAAAGATTATGCTAAGGATTTACAGTCTGAGAAACCCTACTTAAGGTTGCTTTGAGTTAGAATCAACTCCATGGCAGAGGGTTTTCTGACTGGTTTTCATATCACTTCCTCCTAAAAGCTGCACAAATAAACAATTATCACACATAAGGAACCTCAAAAATTCTCTATAAAATATTTTAAGAAGAGCAGCTTACAGATGGTATTTTTTATTGGAATAGTGAAATAGTGTCTTCTTTGGAAGGTGAATAAGAAATTCTAGGTAATCGAGGTATCATTCACCTACTTGAGCTAACTTGGGAGCACCATGTTTTATGGTAGACACAATAGGGCGATTTCTCAAAAGGACATTGCTGGAGCTCAAAGTTCAGTGCTTATTTTTGCAACTCGACATTATTTATATATCACTTGTATATATCACTTGTTCTATATCACTTGTATTCCACTAGCTTGAAATCTCACCTTAGTGAATAAAGCATTAAAAACATCCTGAATTATTCTGAAAGGGTTTCTATTCTATCTAAAAAAAAGCTAGTAGGCTCTTCATATCAATTATATAAGATTACTTTAAGACTTGGAGAAGTTGAAATTGAAGCTCAAAGATAAATCTCCTTTGAAGTCATCATATTTCTCTTTTTGGGTAGTTGTTGTTTTTTTATAAATAATGCACGACCATTGCTTAAAATGTCAATGAAAGAGAAACAGCAACCTATCTACCCATTCCATCTCCATCCTGAAATACTCTCTGTACAAATATCTTTTGACTCTTTTAGCTGTTTCTGTTGATATTTGCCTTACTATTTCTGAACAAAAGGCTTATACCTCCAGTAATTCTTGGTGATAAATATTTTTGTCTTGCCTTCTTGTTCCCTAAAGTATTTGTCTCACTCCTTCATTGGGTTCACAATGTTCTGAATTCCTATTCTCTTTATGGCTTCTATGGAGCACAGCTGTGTTCAGTGAGCCCATATGCAATTTTTTCTTTGAATTCCATTTTTGAAAAAAAAATTCGACACCTCACATATTTAATATGTTAACTAGATATACCTCTTTGGGGTGGAAATGGTTTTCTCTTTGAAATTCAGTTTGATCTCATCTCCATTTCTGATGAACATTCTTGTTTCTGATCTTTTGTGTGCTGTGTTTGGTAGGCTGTTCTCCCTAAGTAAGCTTTCAGGATCTTCTCCCTGCCTTGCTGTTTGAAATTTCATAATAATATGTTCTTTTGTAGTTCTTCTTTAATTGTTCATATTTCTTTGATAGCGTCATCTTGGAAACTCATTAATAGGACATTTTGCTTTATTATTTTATAAGCTTCCGGCTTCTAGCCAAAAGGTTATTGGTTGGAACCCAAAAGTAGCTAGGTGGGAAAAAGTTATGGCAATTTGCTTGATTAAGATTCTCTCTCCTATGTGATCACTAGAAAAATGAGAATCAACTGGATGCCAATTTTCTTTGTGTATTTACATATAAATTCAACCTCTTGTCAGATCTGTTTTTTTGAAAGTCCATTCTGATGAGGTAGGGTCATCTAAGCTGATCCATTTTAACTCTTTTATATTGTTTTCACAGTTATCTTTCTGTGGGATTTCATCAACCTCCCCCCCCCCAGCCCTTCTACTGATTCTTTTATTCTTCTGTAGAATGTATGGATGATGGTGATGATGGCAGCATGCTACTTTTCTCTGAGTACCATGTTGGTTTCTCTGAATTCCTTTATTAATTTTCATTTCCCTCCTATTTTTTCATTATAGAAGTTAGCCACATATATCTAATTATTCTTGGATATTTGTACATATTTAGATGCAAATAACTGAACGCTCATTGCCCAACTTGCATGTGGATAGGGAGTAATGAACGCTAGACTGACCAATTCTCAGTATCTGCCCAGGGCCAAATGTCCAAAATGGAGATCCATCAATATTTTTCTTTTTTTAATTTTCATCTTCATTGTCAGTGCAGTAGAATTTAGAGAGGGAGAATTGGCTGGGATTATCCCATTACTCAGGATTTATATTCTCAAATAAAATCCTCATTTTCATGGCAGAATCATCATTTTTATCTGTGCCTAATATCCCCAGGCACAGAGTCCTTTTATTCTCATGTCTTCCCTTTTGTACCAGTGTATCTAGAGGGCCTACTGCTAACAGACTAATAATATTTCTAGAGCTTTTGTTTGTGTGGAGTGTGTGTGTTGTTGTTGTTAGTGTTATGCAGTTCATTTACTTGATTTTGTTTTGTATGTTATTTCCAGCCATACCGACATCTAAAATCTAGATTCTATAACTTCAGAACTCTATGGTGGTTCTTCTTTTTTTAAGCTTCCCTACTTCTGCACTAAAAATGTTACTTACTTTATTACTACCTCAAATAAATGTCCCAACTTTTCTCAGACACGTAATTTTTAAATTCCTGTGATCTATTTTATTCTTTACTCCTTCACAATCTCTTCTTTCTATTGTTTTCTTCTTTAACTTAAAAAATGTAAATATAATATAAATTTATAGTAGGAAGTTACTATGCCTAATCAGAATCAGTATCATCTTTATTTTTCTCAAAAACAACACACACAATGTTTCATTCCTTAGTTTCTTTCAAAGACTACATATAGAGCCTAGAAAAAAAGGAATTCTGAATTGACTTCAATTTTTTCCAGATTTTTAGTGTTCTTTTTATGTTGTTAAAATAAAACCTAATGTCTGTGATGAGTTCAGTTTCTCTACACATTTAAGAACAATAGGCTAGTGGAAAAAACTTTTTTAGTTCTAGAACTGGTAAGAAGCAGATGCCATGCAGACATAATCGGTTCTGTTTTAAAATTATTCCTAGTACTAGAGGAAGATCAGAGGTGCACTAGCCAGACTCGATAAACAAGATTCACTATTCATTGACATTCATCACCGACAATAGTTTCTGAGGTTTCAATATCTTCTAAACTCTGCTGCAGAGGCTTCAAATGTTTTTTTTTTTTCTTGACATAGTAGCATACATCACTAGCCACAAGAAGCTTTAGACTTGGCCAAATTATATGTCCTTTTTCTCTTAGACATACAATTTATACCTCAGCAAAACTAAACACAATCTTGCACTAAGTGTGTGTACATACCTGGAGTGCTAGCATTTGGCATTCCTATGGGGCAGATAGCATGTTCAGAATGTAATTCTTGCCCAAGGAAAGAGTTGCCTTTCATCAGTAGCAGAGATTCCATTACATGGCTGTTTGAAATATAATAAAATTTATAATATATTAATAAAACACATAGACAGGGAACCAATGCTGAGTAATTAAAAATCAAATACAAAAAAATGAGATAATCCATACCTGAGGTCATTCTCTTAAGTCAACAAAAGAGAAATGATCCCAAGACTGAGGACGTCAAAAAACTTGATTGGTTGTTGTCAACATTAAAATATAAGGCACACACACAAGTGTAAGTCAAAGAGAATTGTTATAACAGTTCAAGTTCATATAAACAAACCCAGATATTCCAAAAAGTAAAAGCATTTGAACATTTCTTCTGTGTGCAGAGTGGATGGCTGCAACCCAGGTCTCTCAGTAATACGATGGTCTTATTCTTTATAGCATGTCTTCAAAAATGATAACTTTGTGCCAAGGAAAAGAGATTTTGAGGTGAGGAGCAAATATCCAAATTTTTACCACATTCAAGTAGTTACATTTCTCCCCTCCAAATCATCGATGCTTTTCAACATGTTTCTGGGAATGCTGCCCCACAAAATACAATCATTTTAGATGAAACAAATCTTTTAAGAAATTAAGAAAGAGCTCACTGATACAACATGAGAAAGAAGATCCTAAGCCTTAATGAATGAAGAGAGCATAGCTCAAGCCCAGAAACTAGGGGGAAACTGTAGCATTATCATCAATGTGACAGCTACTGAAGTAGGGCTAGCATATGATTTGGCATTTTATATATGATGTGAATATTTTGGTTATAGAAAGCTGTCAGCTAGGTAGGTATAAAATACATCTTTTAAGGAATATGGAAGCTAACGGTAACAATTTTAGGAACAAGGGCTAATCAAAACAGTGACTTGCCGTGGCGTCATCTGCATCACTGACGTTCAAGGAGAGTGTTCAGCTTAGACGGTCGTGCCAATTCCTCTTGTGGATTCCAAGTGAGCAATCATGACAGATTTCCTCAACAGGCATAAAAAGATCATGGGAGCTGATTCAGATGAAACTTTTAGAAAATTAAAGACTGCATTCGGGAGAAAAGGCAAGAAGTTGTGTGGAGGATGCTTCCCCAACCCCTCTCCCCCAAACATCATAATAGTGTACCTTGCTCATTATTATAGGGTAACAAAGGCTTCTCTAAAGAATTGTATTAGGAAATATTACTCCATTCACCTGGAGCCCTAATCTTTCTCCTTCCGATTTGTTTTTGTTCCCCAAACTCAAAAACTTTTAAAAAGGCACACTGAGACCTTTGAGAAATGTCAAAATTGCAGTGGTAAAATGATGTATATTAAAGAAGACAAAGTTATTTACCAGCTGAAGTTATAGAGCTTAAAACTGGATATATTGAGAAAAATTCCCTTAACATTTTGATATTTTGTTTTAAAAAGATTTCTCTGATTTTATAGTAATTCATTTAGATTTTCCCTCATATAAAGGCTGCTTCAAAGAGTTATTGGGAAAGCATATTGTTTCTTCCAATAAACCATGATCTCCTCAAAGCAAAGTCAATCTTAATTATATGAATGGAATGAAATGTGCTGATGTGACATAACTCAAAATGAGAAGGAACACCTGGGTATAGAAAAATACAGACGATAGATAGATAGATGATAGATAGATATAACAGCAGAATGTTTCAGGACTTAAAGTTGATTAACACAATGAAAAGATGATGTATAGGGGGGATCTCATCCACTCCTAGACACTTTTGGTGTCGTTTCTGTTTTCCATTTCCTTTTTCATGTTCCACTCCTTTAATTTTGAGCTCTCTGGGTTTGTATCTGAGCAGTGATTTTTTTCTTGGTAGGTGTGGGAGTTGTTTTGATGGGAGGAGCTCATACAATTCTTATCAGAATCCATATATACATGCGTTGCACGCCAAGCACATTTGTACATTTGTTGCCATCCTCATTCTCAAGACATTTGCCTTCTACTTAAGCTCTTGATATTAGTTTCTCATTTCCCCTCCCTCCCCACTCCCCGTCCCTCATAAATCCTTGATAATTTATAAATTATCATTATTTTTATCATATTGTACACTGTCTGATGTCGCCCCTCATAATACCCCAGGGAGGAGCTTATATGTAGATCCTTATACTTGGTTCACCCCTTCTACCCCAACTTCCCTCCATCCTCCAGGTCTTTTTAACTTTTTATAGAAAAGACTTCCAATTGTTAAATTTGTTGATATTTAACTGTCTCTATCCCTGTACCCACTATTGTCCTTGAAGACTTTTAGTCTATAATGGGAATTCCTATGGACAGATGAAACTTTATGAAAATCAATTATAGATTAGAGAGAGATTTGCTTAAAATGAACACTGGCATGTGCAGATGGAATGAACTACAAGGAAATATTAACTACATCTCAGTTTTTCTTCTTTTGAGATTTGGCAATGTGCTTGCTAGAGGCTGTCGAAAATGTGAACATAAATTATTTCTTTCTTCAAGAATAGAGTCAGATTTCTTTTTCTTAGCTAGTTGGTGTGATCTTGATGTTATATTGCTTTCACTACTGAATTCAATAAAATTCAGTTTATAATAACAATGAAAGGTAAAAAATAAATGAGTGGTCATTGTTTTCTTGTCATGATTGAAAAATTCAAGATAGAAATCTAATCTTACTCAGAATAGGAAACAATAAAGAAGCAATATATTAAAAATAGAATACAGTGATTAATCTAATATTAGATTGTGAATTGATCAAGTAAAACTCATGTGAAAGAAGATCAAAGAAAGGAGAGGTAAATGAACAGGAGCACTTGAGAGAGAAGACTTAGTGGAATTAAATTTGATTGACTTTTAAATATGCAACCTATCACTGCTCATCTATCAGTTTGTCATATATGATGGTTTGCATGATACTCTGAGGATGGTAGCAATGGCATGGATAGTTTAAGTGCCATCACTGTCACCTGTCACGAAGGCTTTTAGCTAAACTTCCAGATTAAGTGAGAATAAGGAGAAGGATCTGATAATCTACTTCATTCAAAGGTGACTAGTGAAAACCTGATGGAGAATACGATAAAGTATCAGAAGGAAAACTCCCCAAAATAAAACTGAAAATGAATTACCCCCTCAAAATAAAGCTGATCTTTGTGATACAAATGGAACAAAGTTTATGATGTGATATAACACAAAATAAGAAGAAACTCCTGGCAACATCCATTAGTAATTGGAAAGTGGATATATAAATCATGACTCCAGTCAAGTTGTCCAAAATAGGGGGTGGGGGGCACTTGAAGACAGTTGTCCTAGACAGTAGTGAACTGAAATTGACTAATATTAGCCAATTTGAATAGGATAAAGATATATGGCCTCATATTCTGTGAATGACAAAGTGGAGATCAGAAGCTTCACATTCATTGTCAAAACTAATATTTCATGACCTTTTGGAAATAAAACTCTGTCAGTAATAGGATAATACCCATGTACCTAAAAGGAAGATCAGCCAATATCACTATTATTCAAATTTTGCACAAAACACTTGTCCCCTCCCTCCCCCAAAAGGGAAGATTCCTATAAAAGTTTATAGTTTGAAATTAGCCAAACATAAAAGGAAGATGTACTGGTAATTGGAATATAAAGTTAGACACAGTATAGGAACAGCAGGTTGAAAATTTAGGTGAGGATAGAAATGACTTTTAGATTGAGTGATGGAATATTGCAAGACCATTGACTTATTCAGCAAGTACTTCTTTTAGCAATGAAAATGATGACTATACATATGGAAGTATCCAGATGAAATACACAGGAATCAAACTGACTATATCCATGAAAACCAAGTAGGGAGAAACTGAATATAATCAGTCAGAGGAAGACCAACTGATGAAAAGATCATTTACTGCCTAAAGATAAGTTCAATCTGTAGAAAGTTTAAAAAAAACATCAAGATTCAATGTGTAGTATACCCCATCTGAATTTAGAGACATCTAAAGAAGAGATTTGACACTAAGACAAATAATCATCAAATACCACAGACATTGCATGGAGATATCAAATAATCCATTAAAAAAGAGAAGGAAAAGGTCATTAAAAAGAGAAGATGAAAATGAATGTTAAAGCAGATTTTGAAACTTGCTTTTGGCTGTAGACTAGTGAAATCAGATGGGAGAAATGATGACATGAGACAGTTGAATATAAAGTTTCAAAAGGAGTCAAGAAGACAAAGAAAAATAATGTGTCAATATATGCAAAGACCTGGAGCTAGAAAAATAAAAGTGGAAGAACATGCAAGACATTTCTCAAGATGAAAAGCAACTTAAGAAAAGCTTCATTCCTAATACTACTATATTGCATTTTTCAACGGCCAAAATATTGAATATGGAAAGTATTGATAAAAGTATTGATAAAAGCTTTGTGGCTTCTGAGCTAGATGGCCACTTGTTTACTTTCAAGCCTTTAAGACCCCAGATGCTATATCTTTTGATAGCCCAGCATCATCAGATTTCTTCACCACTTTTGCTTAAGCACACATTTGCCTTCAATGATCCTGCCAGAAGGTGAGAATCATGGAGTGTCATTTTAGTAGAACAAAGTGTTCTTGCCTTGAGGAAGTACTTGAGTGGAGGCCCAATGCCCATCTGCTATCTTAACACTAACCCTATAAGTATATGCAGATAGATCTATTTTCCCATCATCATATCTAGATATATTCACCTATGTACACGCTTGCAGCAAAGTCCACATGGAAGAAGCACACCAGCTTGTGTGACCACGACATGTCAAAGGAATCAATTATCAGGTTTCATGGAACTAAAAATCATAACACTGAATGTCCAACTTCCTAATATAATTACTGACCCCAAATGTATACATAAGCAAAAATGGTGAAGAAAGCGGATGTTGCCTGGCTATCTAAAGATATAACATCTGGGATCTTAAAGACTTGGAATAAACAAGCAGCTATCTAGTGAGAAGCGATAAAGCCTACATGGAAGAAGTACACCAGCCTGTGTGACCACGAGGTGTCAATGGGATCAGGTATCAGGCATCAAAGAACAAAAAATTATATCACATAAATGAAGCTAAGTATAGATTTAGGACCCAAAGCCCATCAATAGGTAAAACAACATCCCCTTACAGATGGGTCGCAGGGAGGAGATGAGCCAGTCAAGATACAGTGTAGCAATAATGAAATATGCAACTTTACTCTAGTTCTTAAATGCTTCCTCCCACCCCTATCATGATCCCAATTCTACCTTACAAATCCAGCTAGACCAGGGGATGTACACTGGAGCCCGAAACATGGGGAATTCAGGACAGATGATTCCTTCAGAACCAGTGGTGAGAGTGGTGATATCGGGAGGGAAGAGGAAAGGTTGAGTAGAAAGGGGGGAACTAATTACAAGGATCTACATATAGCCTCCTTCCTGGGGTATGGACAACAGGGAAGTGAGTTAGGGACACGTCGGACAGTGGACAATATGACAGAATAATGATAATTTGTAAATTATTAAGGGTTCATAGGGGAAGGGGAGTGGGGAGGGAAATATGGGGAGCTGATCCTGGGGGCCTAAGTAGAAAGAGGATGCTTTGAGAATGATGATGGCAACAAGTGTGCAAATGTGGTCTGCATGCAATTGATGCGAGTTTTATGAGCCCCCCAATAAAATTATTTATAAGAAAAGATGGAGAAAATACAGAGTGTCTCTATTTGAAAGAGTTGGTGAATGGTTGAAGGAAGAATATGATAAATAATCAATTGTAGAATGAAAAGCAAACTGCATTGAAAATATTGGTGAAAGAAACAACAGGAATTCATTAAATACCAGTTGAAACGTTTCAAAAAAATGCAACACTGGACCCACTCACTTGTTAGTGGTAAGAAATTTGAAAGACAGCTACATGCCAGCTTACTGGAAGAGATCTGTATTTGTTCTCATTTCAAAGTAAGATGACCCAACATAATTGAACAACATACTTCACATTATATACAAGGAAAACTGTAATGACTATGTAAAAAATTATTCTAGTAGTGCACCAACAGGGAAGTATCTGAAGTCTGTCTATGCTGGAGTGAGAAAATGCCATAAAAGATAAAACATTGCTGATGTCATATGAATTTTAGCTGTCAGCAGATTAAAAACCCAGAAAGTTGCTTACATGTGTATTAATGAATATGTGTGGACCACAACATATTATTGATAACATACCATTGCAAAGAATGGAGAATACAGAACACTTCATTGTGTTCACATGTAACCTAGTCATCGAATGAATGGCAATTCTTCTAACTGCATGAATTAATGTCAGAAAAAACCCGTGTCATAGCTATATCATTTCACCCACATAGTCAAACTGTATACTATGAACGTAACCTGAGAAGTAGGAACATATGAAGATGAGGGTGGCATTAGTATTGAAACACGACTCTAACATCTTGCCTATGATAAGAAGATGACACAACCTTATTTGCTGATCATGAAAAGTGTGGGAACGTGTGAGAGTTAGATGATTTTATGTAATCTAGACACTCCTGGCTAGAGGTGGAGTCAAAACTGTGAACCAAGTCTCAGCCTGATGTTGTCTTCTTGGCCATGTGGCCTCTTATAGCGAGAACTCTGAGAAACTCTTCACTGTGCCATTCTACCTTCCTGATTTCTGGGACTCAGGTGGTCAATGTAGTTTGTTGGTGCCCTTCCATGTTTCCACCATCCGTGGATCTACATGATTTTTCACCAAACTTCCTGTCATTCTCCCGCCTTCTACATCATTGCATGTGACAGCTTGAGTCTGAAGAGGGGTTATGGACTATTGTTGGATTTATGGACATGAGTTGGACTGGAATGGGTTGCTGTATTGATATAAATTTACTTTTTATTATAAAACTTTCTTAAACATATATGAGTATCATTAGATTTGTTTCTCTAGTCAACCTAACTCTGTACAAAGACTTGAAACACCGACTGATAAAGATCTAAAGCTACAGTGTAGATTGAATTCAAGATAAAGAAAACATAAATTCTTCCTACTAACTGAAAATCTGATAGCTCAAGCATACCAGTTGCTTTGTGGGAGAAAGATGAGACTTTCTGTTCACTTAAAGATTTACAGCCTTGGAATTCCAAAGGGGCAGTTCTATTCTGTCTTATAGGCTTGATATCAGTTGGAATTAAGGTGATGACAGTGATAATTGTGTTTGATTAATTTTGGTTTGGCATCCTGAAAAACATTGAAATATAATCATTGTCAATAATTTAACTTTACCTTGATTCACAATCTGTATGGAAGCGGCAGTCTAGAAATCAAAGGTCATATTGCATTGAGTAAATCTGCTGCAACAGACATCATGCAAGTTCTTTAAAAATTAAAAAAATGTCCTCATGAGGCCTAAGGTGTGTCTGTTCCATGCCAGGGTGTTTTCAATAGCTTCATGTGCATAAGAAAGTTGAACAATGAATAAGGATGACTAACAAGGAATTGATTTAAATATTGTGTTATCAATATATATTGAATCTACCATGCCCTTCCAGGTGAAGAAACAACCCCAACAAATCTATATTTGAAGAAGTATTGTAGCAGTCATGTGCTTATGTTAATTTTATGATTGAAATGTAGGGGTAGAGTCTAGCCTGTTAATCTGGAGACAGCTATTGAGTAGCCAATGAGACCTCTACGTAGGTATGGCTTTCTCCTGAGACTCTGGGAAATCTCGCGGTATTTCCCTCGTGAAGATAAGAAGCTATCTTCCCCAGTGGTTGGGAGTTAGTCTCAGAGACAATTAATCACAGAAAAGACAAGATGGCAGCGTCTGAGAAGCTGGAGGAGCCGACGGAGAGACCACACGGCTTTGCCCTGATGGAGCCAGACCTCTAAAGCTGGAGTGACATGCTCTTGATGGACCCTGAGCCCTGGAAGCGAGGAGCCATGGGGAGACCCTTGTCGGCGCCAGGACTCTGCCCCCACTGATCTGTGACTTCGTGAGTAGGAAGGAGACTTTATAGACTGATTTTGGGCATATAGGTTAATATCAGACTCATGACTTTGAATTGGACTGGGCTGGGATGCCTTCTCAGTGTCACATTCTTTTTGTATATAAAACGTCTCCTTATATCTATATGCACGTCTATGAAATTTGTTCCTCTAGTCTACCCAAACTAATACTGTAGCTATAAGGATGGTGGAATATTGGCTTACTTTCTTGGACATGTAATCAGGAGGGACTGATTCTTGGAGAAAGAGGATGCTTGATCAAATTGAAGGTCAGTGGAAATGAAGAAGGCTCTCAACAAGCTATGTGTCTCTCTTAGGAAAAGTCCATACCTCCCAGGAGGCACCAACAGGCTGGATTTTATTCCCCCAAAGTGAAAATTGTCATAGACTCTTCACTACCCCAACTTGGTTCCCCTAGCTAGAATATTGATATGCATTTTTCTCTCCCTCATGATTTCTTTCTTTGCTACCCTCCCACCTTTGACAAAAACCCTGCTGCAATTTCCCAAGCCAAATTAATCGCACCACTTCTAGGATTTCACAGAACTCAATAGCATTGAAATAAATATTATTATTGAAAGGCAATTGGGAAATTATTTTCAATGCGAAAAATGTGAATAATTGTTAATGTAAGACCTATGCTTCTAGGAGGAATGTATAGGCACAATGATAAGTATAATGCTCTTTACAACAATATTCTTTGTGTGTTTTGCAGTAATAATCGCCAGTAAACTACAAAAGTGTACATCAAGAGGAGAGTGGTTAAGTGTTTGTGGCTGCTTTCATTTGGTGAAGTGCCAGTGAGCTATTAAAGGGAGTGAAATGTGGGTGTTGAGATGGGTAGATTCCCGAAATATTCTAAGTTGAAAAATCAATATGCAGATGACTGGACATAATGTAATGTTTGTGCATGTGTAAAAAAACACTTCTGGAATTAATGATAAGAAACTGTGAATGTGATTGCCTTTTCTTAGAATAACTAGTTTATCTCTATAAAGAGACTGAACATAATGCTTTTCATGCTATGTGAATATATTTTATGGCATGAACGTTCTCATCAAAAATATTTTAAAATGGGAAATTGTCTACTTGCTATAAATGAAAAAAGATATTTGTAACCTTTCTATTGTACTGCAATTTAGCAGTATCTACGTATGTGCTAAATTATCGCATCTGACTGAAATGCAGATAGAACTCAGGGACTTTTTTCTAGTGTCAACAACAGTGCCTGAAAGCAAAAACAAAAGATGAATACATACTTATTGAATGAATGGAAAAATGGGTGAGTGACTCAATTAACTAAAGAATGAGCGAATGACATATTAAAATTGTGAGATTCATATAAGGGGTAGCACTTATTGTAGACTTTCAGATACTCCTTTCTAGATTCATTCACTCCTCTGTTTTGAAGGTCCATTATTAGAGGAAACACATGAAAAACAGTCACTTCACATTGAGAGGTGACCTAACTGATGAAGACTACAGAACTATATTAATTATGCATGGGAGCAATGAAGTGCATTTCATCCTAGACTGCGTCAAAAGTAAGTCACTGTGAAATGAACTGAATGATTTAACAACACCCAAAGGCATAAAAGGTCCTGCTCACCTTAAAGGTCTCCAGGACAGTCTCTTAATTTGATTTCTGTTTTGTTGTGCTATCTTCATTTTATGGTCTTTAGTTCTCCTTATTACAAATGTAATTTTTAAGGGTCAAATTAATTTAATTTCACTTTGGCTTTGGGATGCTTGAATGCAAGGTTGCGAAAATCACTAGCTTAAAACAGGTGCTAGGCAAAACTTTCTGCCAAGCCTTCCTAAGCAACCTGGACATCTGCTGGAAACAATGTGACCAGAAGAAGTCAGAGTTATGCTGTGCTAGTAATGAAAAATTAGAGCTCTTCCACTCCTTGCTTCAACATCAGAGTGTGACATTGGCTTTGCTCTTACCACATTCTCACTCCTCCACCCTGCAAGGCTTACCTTATTTTAGACATCTCTGAAAATGTTGCTCATTCTTTAAGATAAAATGCAAATCAATTCATTGCCTCTGCTGCAATCATTCCTTCATAGTTGAACCCTTGTTCTTAGAAAGGAGCACATGATGTGCTGTATCTTAAATTATATTTACCTCCTTGACCATCTTTGCTCCTCAAGTACTTCCTGAGCTTTTGTAAGAATAGGTTTATGGGCATGTATTCCAAATTGATAGTTCAATGTATACTCTTATAATGTTACTGTTCGGTGCTTTCACGTTGGTTCGGATTCACAGCTAACCTGTGGACAGTAGAATGGACCATTGCCTAATCCTACACCAGCCTCATTACTGTTCCTCTGTTTGAGCCCATCATTGTAGCTACTATGTACATGGCTGGTGTATAATTTTCTGTACAATTCCAGGGGCTTACTTATCTAATTAATGTTCATTGCAATTAGGGGTTGCAACATCACACTGATGAGGTTTGTAGCTAAAAAGTTTGGGTTTATATTTTAGCTCTATTGCTAACTAGCTGTGTGACCTTGGACAGATTGCTTAACCTTTCTGTGTCTTTGCTGTCTCTTCTGTAAAATGGGAATTAAGATAGAACCTTGCTTGTGGCATCACTGAGAGGACTGAACGTGAATAGGAATTTAATATATTGTTTACTTGTTTTGTTCAAACAAAAGCTTATTCTTACTCATAGGGTGCAAGAGAAGAACTAGTATTGTCACATGATGAGGAACTCTTGCGACCTAAAGCCTATTTTATTATTTTTTTTAATTATCTTCCTTCCAGATCTTCCTTCTGAGACATGTCTGGGTAGACTCAAATCTCCAATAATTCAGCTAGTATCTGTGTTAATCATTTTGAACACTTAGGGCATCTGCCTGTTGCCTAATGTCCAGTTAATAAATAAGCCAGTGATATGTCTTAAATTTATACAGATAAATATATACTGGAATCAGGATTTAAATCTGAATTTGTCCCACTCCATAAATTACGGGAGTCTGGCAGATCAGGATACATAGAAAGAATTCATCTTTTATTAGCCTTTTGATTTTGACCAAGTCATTAGTATAACATATATTCCCTGAGCAAACAAGCATGGTGTTTACTGTGTATAGGCAAAATGGGTGAGAATGGCTGAAACACCAGAGTAGTAAGAAAGCACCACCACTGCTATCTTCCAGAACACAACAATCTCCATGGGAAAGAAGAGACGTGGGTAATAAATAATGAATAAGGCTTAACAGGGGACATGTAAATGGTCTTTGAAGGCTTTAGCAGGACAGCAAATTGAAACATGCAGGGCCATCTGGAAAGACCAGAGGGGCTGATGGCAGCAGTTATACCTTTCACATATGGATCTGTGTATCCACGTGATGGCTGGTCTCCGGTTATTGTCAGCTATTTATTGCTTCATTATTATTCTTTTTTGTTTGCTTTAACTGATCTTCTGAGATTGCAGCACAGGTTCAAACCTGAGGAAACGATATACCTCATAATCCACCACCGCGGTAATATGGATTGACTCTATCAAAATCAAACCCATCTGATAAATTTCAATGATGGTGCATAAGACTGTTTATTTTCAGTGTAATTGTGCTGCAAGGGGACTTACCCTTATTGCCTAGAATGGACTAGACATGCCTAGATATGGTCCAGAAAATGGTCATATCTTTCATTACCTTCCAAGAAATTGACGACCTGCCTGCCTTTTGAACTGATAGAGGACAAAATGCCTTTCACCAGCCAGTAGACAAAAACTGATCCCATCAGCTGGAAAGATCAGGGTAACACAGGTTAATCCCCATGAACAGGTAAAGATATTTCCCGTTTCCTTCCATGCTAACTGATCAAAGAGAATTATTGGGACAATGGGATTAATGATTAAAATTAGTCATTGGAAGCCTAGTTCTACAGAAAGAAAACACACTGTGCACTAGATATACAGAAACTCCTCTGGCCTATTCTCAAATGCATTCTAATTTTCACACTGTGAAATTTGACTGTTTCTTTTGTTCTTTTATAATTGGGCGCTCATACAACTCATCACAATCCATAAATACATCTTTTGTGTTAAGCACTTTTGTGCATTTTTTGCCATCATCATTCTCAAAACATTTGCTTTCTATTGGATCTCTTGGTATCAGCTCGTTATCTTCCTCCTTCTTCCCTGCTCCCCACCCCCCACATGAACCCTTGAAAATTTATAAATTATAATTATTTTCTCATCCAACTTATCCCTTCACCCCTTTTTTCTATTGCTCATCCCCCAGGAACCAGGCTATAACTAGATCTTTGTAATTGGTCCCCCTTGCTACTCCACCCTCCTGGTATCGCCACTTTCAGTACTGGCCCTGAAGGGATCACCGGTCCTGGATTCCCTGTGTTTCCAGTTTCTATCTGTACCATTGCATATCCTCTGGTCTAGCTGGATTTGTGAGGTAGACTTGGGATTTTGATAATGGGCAGTGAGGGTGGGGATTTGAAGCAGTTTAGAACTAGAGGGAAGTTGTATGTTTCAGCATTGCTATACTGCTCCCTGATTGGCTCATCTCATTGCCATGACCCTTTTGCAAAGAGATTTCCAGTTGCCTACAAATGGGTTTTGGGTCCCGAATCTGCACTTCCCCTCATTCACAATTATATGAGTTTTTTATTCTTTTATGCTTGATACCTGATCTTATTAGAACCTGGTATATTTCTTTCAAGTGGGCTTTGTTGCTTCTGAGCTAAATGACCACTTGTTTATCTTCAAGCCTTTAAGACTCCAGATTCTATAGCTTTTGAAAGTTGGGTACCATCAGCTTTCTTCACAACATTTGCTTATGCACCACTTTGTCTTCAGTCATGGTGGAAATTTGACTATTTCATTGCTTTCTCAACCCAGACCAAAAAACACTAATCCAGCCTATGATTTTTTTTCTGTATTATCTTCCTATTTTCTGTTCCTTATGCTATAAATACTCTTTCCTAATTATTTTTGCCTATTTATCCCTTTGTTCCTTAGCTCTTTGTGTAACAGTTTCTTCCCTTACTCTTATGACTTCATAAAAGATACCTATTGTAAACTCTTAGCACATGTAATCTTTCTTCATAGTACTTGGGACAGCTGAAATGTAATGTCTATGCACTTATTTGTTAAATATCTATAATCTTTGCTTATGAAATATATTTAAGTGTGCAACAACCTGCACACATAAGTTCCTGAGTCAAAGTCTGTGCTACATGATATTTTTTTGTAAATAATTTAATAGATTTTTTTCGATTATCAGCTTCATTAGTAATAAATAAGTAGGAAAGTGCTTCAGAAAGTTCCTGGGAAAATGCAATTAAAATATAATGTAAATTTTCTAGGAACTTTTGGAAGCCCCTCTGTATATGATCTGTTTTAAGAAAAGACAATAAACACATTCACATTTTTCACGTGTGCAGATTAAGATCAAGTTAGAATGGAAAATTAATATGTTTTAAGGGAAATTTATAATCCTGTGACTTACCTTTATGGACTATGCTTTAGAAGAAGTTAAAAGTCCATGTTCCATAATCTAAGCTCCATAGCTAAGTAACTCAGTACCAATGGCAAAAAATATATATACTTCAAAATAACACTGTCAATGTTTGGGAACTTAACATTTTATTGGACTAATATTAAGGATTACTCATCTTTCAATTTGTTCTGTGCTACAGCCTGATGTGCTGTAGGAAAATTTACTTCAGCTTGGAAGGTACTCAAATTACAATGATGGAAGACCTACTCTCTCTACGTGGGGTTCTTCATTTGGAGACGGAGTACAATTCAAAATGAGAAGAATGTTCACAAACATCTGTTAATTGTATGGATCTAAAAAAATCAGAAGTTGTCAAAAATAAAAAGCAATACTTAAGTCAATATCCTGGGCATCAGTGAGCTGAAATTGCCTGAAAATTTTCAATCAGGACACAAAGTCTATTAAGTCAGGAGGACAACTTGAAAAGAAAGAGCACTGCATGTATCTCAAAAATAATATTTCGGGTTGAGCCCCGGTGGCGTAGTGGTTGTGTGCGGGATTGCGGCCCACTGGGATGGAGGTTCAATTCCAGCAGTGGGGCTGGGCCTCCTACTCCCACCGCCGGAGAGCAGTGATGCCCCCCCCCCGAAAAAAAATATTTTAAGATGAATCCTGAAGTACAATGCTATCTGTAATAGGATAATATTCATCCACCTACAGGGAATACTGATTGATATAATTATTATCCAAAATTTATTTGTCAAGCATGTGTGCTACAAATTAAGAGATGGAGACATTTTATCCTCTTCTGGAATCTGGAAATTTTCACACCTGAGATCAAGGTAATTGAAATGCAAAACTTTGGACAAAGCAGAAGACTCAGGACTTGGGGAATGTTGCCGTGGTGATCGAAACAAATGGGACGCATCTAAATGAATTTTGAGTGAACAGAATCGTACTTTATTCATTGTCAATATCTTTTTGATAAATAACATAAACAGAAATGATACAAGTTGGCTTTGTGGGTACAATTTCACATAGACTGTGGAAAGACACAATGAAGAAGTTAAAAATTATGAATGTGAACAAGGCCAGGAGCCCATTCCATAACAGATTATCAAAGGCTCCTATTTAAGTTCAAGTTGAAGGAGAAATAAATTAAAACCAGTGCATGAGTTTCAACAAATAGCCTATTGTACACTTTACCTGAATGTCAATTCTTTTAAGAAGAGATTTGAGATCTTGAACACAAATGACTGAATACCAGATGAGCAGGGGGATGGTATCAAGTATATTTATATATGAGCAACCCTAAAGTGCATGAATAAATCCTAAGTGAAAGAAAAAAGGAATGTTAGAGAAGACGCGGAAGCATTGAGCCTCAAGAAGTTAATGTGAATGAAAGCAGTGATAAAAAAAAACTCTCAAAATTATTTCAAAGGGTGCATTTAGAAGACAAGTTATGGTATTGTTAGTGATATGTGCAAATATGCAGAGATAGAAAAGCGGAAGAGAGGAATCTGCTTGTCATTTGTGAAGATGAAATGACTGAAGAAAAATTACAAAACTTGGGTTTAAACGGTGAAGGAATCTCTGAGCAAATTCTGTAATAACGAAGTATCAAAAAAGTGTAGAAGTATTATACAACGTACAAAAAAGAAATAAGAGAGTAAATAGTTACAATATTAAAATTTTCAAGGATTACATTTTACTTTGCTATAAAATAAATGTCCAGGCAGGCCACACTCAAGAAATCAAAGAACATAATTCACTTGACAAATCTGCTGAAAAAATGATTAACATATTAAGTAAAAATATGTCACTTTGAGAACTGAGGAAAATAAATAAAATAAATGAGAACATCTCAAAATAGAGTAAAGCACAATGAATTTAAAATAGCAAAAGTAAAGGACCTTCATTTAATTGTGATGCATGTTTCAAAATGAGGAAAAAGCAGTTGCAAATATCTACTAATAATTTGAACATAGAATGTGTGACATATGAATCTATGAAAATTGGAAATAGCCAGGAATGAAAGAGTAGGCATAAAGATTGAGATCCTAGCCATTTCAGAGCTTACATGAATTGGTATTGGTCATTTTTGAATCAGATTATACAAGGAATGAAAAATTCAAGGAGAACAGCATCTCATTCATCATCCAAAAGGACACTTCAAAATCTGTATTGAAGAATGATGCTCTCTAAGATAATATACATTCTAATGCCAGGAAATCCATTTAATACAACTATTATTCAAACATATTCACTAGCCACTAGTGCTAGTGATGAAGAAGTTGAAGAATTCTACGGATTTCTTCTGTCTGAAAATGGTCAAATATGTAAGCAAGATGAATTGATAAATATTTGCGACTGGAATGCAAAAGTTGCAAACAAAAAGTATAGTTTGGGTAATAGAAACAAAGTTGGCAATCACATATGATTTTCAAGACCAGTGACTTTTTCATTGCATATACCTTTTTCAACAATACAAACAGTGGGTATACATGATTACTTCACCTGATGTAAGACACAGAAATCAACATGCCTATATTTATGGAAAGAAACAATGGAAAGAAGTTCAGTATCAGCAACCAAAATGAAGCTATGGGCTGCCTGTGGATCAGACCCAAATTGGCTCATATGCAAGTTCAAATTAAGATGGAACAAAAGAAAACAAATGAAGGAGAGGGAAAATATCAATTTAAGTCTATCCCAACTGGATTTCATGAACATCTCAGGAATAGATTTGATGCACTGAACACTAGTAGAAGAAGATATAATGAGATATGGACTGATATCAAGAACATCATATATGAAGAAAGCAGAAAGTCATACAGAAGAAAATATCTTCATGGATGTTAAAATAGACTGAACCTTGCTCTTGAATGAAGAACAACTAAAGCAAGTGAAATATATGACAAAGTAACAGAGTTGAACAAAAAATTTCAGAAATTAGCTCAAGATTACAATGTCGATTCTTACAATGAATTGTGCAAGGATCTGTGATTAGAAAGCTACAATGGAAGAATTACTCAGCATATCTTAAGCTGAAAGAGATGAAGAAAACCCTCAAGCCTCTAGTTGCGATATTAAAAGATACTCTGGGCCAAATATTAAACAGTGCAGAAGCATCAAAAGAAGATGTGAGTAATATATAGAGTCACCGTAACACAAAGGACTGGTGGATATTCACCATTTCAAATGAGCATATGTGGATCCTAACAAACCATGGATCATGTTGATATGAACTGGAATTCCAGATCACTTAGTGGTGCTCATGTGGAACCTGTACTTATATCAAGTGGCAGTTGTTTGAAAAGAACAAGGGAAACGTGCCTGGCTTAAATTCAGATAATGTGGGTATCCGAGGTGTAACCTTTCATCTTGTGCATTCACTCTGTATACTGAGTAAACTATATGAGAAACTGCTCCATGAAAACGAACTAGACATTAGGATTTGAGGAAGGCTTATAAACAACTTGTGATATGCCAATGACACTGCCTTCCTTGTGAAAGACAAGGGAAACTTGAAGCACTTGCACAAAAGGCAATGATGTCAGCTTTCAGGCTAAATTGCAACTCAGTATAAAGAAAACCAAAGATTTCACAGCAGAACAAATATGTAACATCCTGATAAATGGAGAAAATATTGAAGTGGTTAAAGATTTCATCCCTTTTGGGTTCACAATCAATACTCAAGGAGGCGGCAGTCAAGAGATCAAAAGGACCTTAGGCAAATCTGCTTCACAAGACTTCAAGAATGCTATTTTTAGTACTGTGGTGCAGCTGGCCAAACTCATGATATTTTCATATGACTTCATATGAATGTGAAAATTGGACATTGAATAAGGAAGAACTCAGGTGAATTAATGTGTTTTAGTTATGGTATTGGCAACTAGTAATGAAAATACCATAGCCTGCTAGTAGAACAAACAAATTGATCTTGGAAGAATTTCAGCTCAAGTGCTCCTGGGAAGCAAGGAGAATGACAGTATGACTCATGGATTCCGGATATATTATCAACCTAGACAAGTCCCTGCAAAAATGCCCCAGGCTTGGTAAAGTAGAAGGATAAAGGAGATGGATGGCCAGTGATCACAACAATGGAATCCAAAATAACTGTAAGAATGGCACAAGACCATGACAGCTTTGTTCAGTTGTGAATGGGGTCACTATGATTTGGGGCCCATTTGACAGCACCTATCAAAAACATGGGATGTAATTATAACAGCCTGAGGACATCTCTAATTTACCTTTTGCCAATAATTAACTCTGCTCAATTATCTATGTTATCTAGTCTCCGTCTTCATTTTTTTATTGGCTAATAAGTCCTGACTTTCAAACCTAGATCTGGTATGAAGTATATCAGAAGAGATGACAGATGTAAGTGAAAATGTTATGGACAGTGGTGCCATTTGAATACAAGTGTCATAAAAGGTCTAGGCTATGAATAACAGGGTACATGGCTAGGCTGCAGAGAGTGCTAATTTCAAGCAAAATGAAAAGGCAGGTTCATTCTCTCAAATCTCA
Source organism: Nesogale talazaci (assembly GCA_004026705.1). NCBI lineage: Eukaryota > Metazoa > Chordata > Mammalia > Afrosoricida > Tenrecidae > Nesogale > Nesogale talazaci. The sequence goes on from PVJH01001111.1 coordinate 146,335, forward strand.
GTCCACATAGGCTAACGTGCATAATATCCCACTTATCCATCAGGTAGACTCCTTCCAGCAATGAAAGAAGACTATAAATCTCTAACTTCTATCACTGCACTTGCTGAATCAGCCTTTGTGAATATATCCCCTCTGGTGTGCAATATTTTGACAAACTTTCAAGAAAACTCTCTGCCCGGAATGTGCTGATTCAGCACCATTGAATGAGGTGACAGGGATATATTCTGAACATTTCGTTGGCATCAACTTGGTCCGACCAAATCTACATGAATAAAGAATTAGCTATTTGACCAAAGAGAGTACATTGCAGACAAATCACTATGTATGTTTCTGAATTTGAAGGTACATGGCATGTGAAGTAAAGAGGTATCACCATGTTTTAAAAACACCATCCTGCACTTTCAACTGGTCCATATATAATTCATCCCACATCGTAATCCCCTTTCCATCTTCTTTTGCCTCCATGCATAATACAACAGTTTCTAGAAAATGTACTCTACAGTGTAATATGTCACCATGCCACTGGACATGGAATAGAAAAGTATGTTTTCCCCTATACTACATAAAATAAATCAAAATTATTCACAAGCAGATTGAAGACAAATAACTCTTTCTGATTAAGAAATATTGTGCTGAAACTGGTTTGCTCACACACCTGGAGGCTTGAATGGCAGGGCATTTCATTTTGGTGTTTCTCGTCTTCAGTACCTAAGAGAATTTGTGAATCGTGCTCACATCTATTAGCTAGCAGATTCAGACAGCATTGTAAGGTATTACTTTAAAAGATATCACAATGTCACAGCATGCTATAATGGATGGTAACCAGGGGTGGACAAGGGGGTGCAAGAGCTGGGATATAATTTAAATGACCCTCTTCAAACAAGTTCAGGAAAAAAAGTTTCACTCCAGTGAGTTAGCCAGTTTATTCCGATTACTTGTCACTTTTCTGTACACCAAAGCTATTGATTTTTTTAAAGCAGAAAAACAAAATTAAGCCAGTTAATCATTAAAATGCACTGACAGATCACTTCTTTTTCTACGTTAAATTTGAACTTCCTTAGTTCCAGCTTCTTGAAGTGGAAAGATATACAAATATAAGACATCTTTTACTCTAACATCATACTGTCATAAAATCATACTGTCACAGCTTTCCCTTTCATAGTATTATTAGATTTCATGCCATGGAGAAAACAGATTCACTGGAAATAATCTAGGAGGAGCAAGAAAATTGCTTGAAGAAAGTAAAATTAATAGATTACTGTGCCAAATGAACTTTCCTATGCACTGTATGTGGGTAGTTTTTGCATTGGGTTGATTTTCATGTCAGTCAGTCAACATGTAGAAACAGAGTTGATAGCACATTTGATTGCCCATCATCCTATCTCTGCTCCCATCTGTCTCTGAGGCCTAATGATTGATGTGGGAAAAAATAAAAGATAAAAACAAATGGCTGTTTTTCATCTTCATTTTGAGGACTGTATTTTTATTCAGGCTTAGTATCGGGTTATTTTGTTTTCTAGAGCTATATAAGTTACATGCATGGTGTCATTTTCTGCTATAATGATGTGTTTTTGTTTTTCTTCTTAGGCTTAGTTTGCTGCTGTGAAGCCTATTCCTGGCATTCTTTGGCCATTGGCAGCATGGCATGGGCTGTTATTTCCCTTTTCTGTCTTCTTTTTCAGCATTTCTCTTCTTACTCATTTTAGACATGGAAGTCTTCTGAATGAAGTAATCCCAGACATGTCAATCCTGGGATATATGCCTATTATTGACCTGTCTCATTCCCTTCCCCTTCCTATATTCCCCCATTATCAAAACCTACTAAGCCTGTAACATGCCCCCCTCCACTCAGATCTGAGGAGTTGTAAGTTAAAAAGCATTTTGAGTGATGTAAGGAGTGTCGAGGCAAGGTCTTGATTAAGTCAGTGCTCCTGTGGGAACATTACATGTAGTAACGATTCACCAAATTGCTTAATATTGATGAAATATTTCAAATATGAAGAAACCACTCAGAATCCTGTCAATGAATTAGCTATTAATTAAAGTGCTACTTGTTTTAACTGATCATCTGTTGTGCATGAGATGCTGCTGCTTTTCGCTTATGTGACATCTAGCAGGTTCTTTTGCCTATGCTTCCTAGGGTGGTTATGAGTCAGAATCTTCACCTGGTCAGCAACAGGTTTGTCTGTGTGTTTGTTTGATCATTCAAGAATAAAACCTTGCTGAAAGACAAGTCGAGTGAATATCCATTTCAGTAAGGAGGGCAATCCCTTGCAAAGGAATATTACATTGCAAGAATTTATGACATAGCAATCATGTCATAATGTTCAGTAAAATCTAATTTAGAGTAAGTGACCTTATTTAGCAAAATAACAGTTTCTAATAGGAAAGCTTACCTGCAGATTTATTATTATCCAAGATTAGATTCTAATAAAATTAGTTCAAATTTAATAATATGCAAGCATTTTAATGGCTACTGATGTCTCTCTTTGACAGCACTCTCATCTAATTCCAAAAATGTGCTGTATGTGTGTTTCGCTGGTTTAAAAAATACACAATTTTAATACTAATAGGTATTTCCTTAGCATATGCTGTTTAAGTCCTTGAAAGGTTGGGATTGTTGTTGAGGTTATCCATATCAAAACGTATTCCAACTCAATCTGTTTTATATGCACAACTCAGTGACATTGCTTGCAGTCTGAGTTTTGAAACCATCTGTGTTCATTTGTGAGTTGCTTTATTCCACTGGCATCTACTTACTACCCTGTAAGGTTACTATATAATCTTTGAGCTTGTGTTTTCATTTTGATTCCATCTTAAATGAGATGTTTTTACCTAGTTAAGCTAAATTATCATTTGGCTTTGAGACAGCTTCAAGGAAATTTTTTTTATTTGAATGGTTAAATATTATCTCAGCGCAATTGTCTCAGTGTTTCATACATCTTCATTGACTCCAGAAAATCTAGACGTTATTGAAATTTTAAATTCTTATTTGTATTTCCCCCTTTGGGATCAGGAGTTCTCTATGGAATCTTTGAATAGAATGTTCAGTGGTGTTAGCCATCCGGTTCTTTGGTCTTGTAGCAATGTGACAGTTGTACATGGAGATAATTATCCATGAGTTCTATAGGCTCTTAACATTCTCACCTCCCATTTGTTGACAGTGTTTCTCAACCTGTGGGTCGTGACCCCATTGTGAGCAAGCGTCACTTTCATAGGGGTCGTCTATGGCCATCAGAGAAAACACAGTGTTTCTCAGACCATAGATGCACATTTTCCCCAAAAGGGGGGAAAACAAGGATGCATCTTATGGTCCCAAGATGTGGCATCCCAGAACATTTGTTTATAATTCCATGCACTGCATATTGTCTGCTGCTGTGGAATGCTATGTGTTTGGGGAAGACCCACCTCCAGGAGTCTCAAGGTCAGTCAGGACACATGATGGGCACAGCATACGCCTCCCCTCATTTGTTAATGAAAGTGATGATGGTACTTAACACCAGTTTTGAGACCATGCTGTTAAATATGACCATAGTTTGCTTTATTTTAAAAATATTTTAGTATACTGGTACTAGTGGGTTTAGAATGCTTTATCTTGTTTTCCTGCTTAAAAAACTGGGTGTGCTTTATGGTCAGGTGTGTCTTATGGTCTGAATATCATGGTATTTCTGATGATCTTAGGAATCAAGAAATTTCACCTTGATCATCTCCAGGAGGATCAGCCACATACAGATATGCCCATATATGAGTACCTGCTTGGAAGACTGCTAATCATGCTACATCATACTTCAAGACAAAATTTCATTTATTTGTATTTTTGACCCAGTGTGGCAGTCATGTGCTTATGTTAATTTTATGATTGAAATGTAGGGGTGGTGTCTAGCCTGTTCATCTGGAGATAGCCATTGAGTAGCCAATGAGGCCTCTATGTGGACATGGCTTTCTCCTGAGGCTTCTGGGAAATCTCGCGATATTTCCCTCGTGAAGATGAGAAGCTATCTTCTCCAGTTGTTGGGAGTTATTCTCAGAGACAATGAATCATGGACAAGACAAGATTGCAGCATCTGAGAAGTTGGAAGAGCCGGCAGAGAGACCACTTGACTTTGTCCTGATGGAGTCAGACCTCTGAAGCTGGGGCAGCCTCTGCCAGTGATGAGCTGTTTCTGCTGTTGATGGACCCTGACCCCTGGAAGTGAAGAGCCATGTGGAGACCCCTGCCAGTGCCGGGATTCTGTACCCACTGACCTGCGACTTTGTGAGTTGGAAGGAGACATTATAGAATGGTATCAGGCATATTGGCTAATATCAGACTTATGACTTGGAACTGGACTGGGTTGGGATGCTTTCTTAGTGTTCCATTCTTTTGTATATAAACCCTTTTCTATATCCATATGCTTGTCTATAAAATTTGTTCCTCTAGCCAACCTGGACTAACACATGAGCGTAGATCAGAAATACTATGTAAAACCAAACATTTGCTATAGAGGAGAAATGTTCACCATACATACAGGGTCAATCTATTTTCACGTCTGATTTGAATTTGCTAATTTTTTGCCCCAGGGCATAATGCGCTCATTGGCATCTAGATAGGAATGAATTTATTTGAATGTATGTGGTGTGCTATAGCTATGTATATGTTTTGAACATCAAATATAGAGCACGCATGTTCTTATTCAATTTTTGGTCTATTAGCACTGTGTGATTTATTTCTAGAGGTGATAAGATAAGTTAAATGGTAATGTGGAAAACACTGTGGGTTTGGACTCAGATAACTTTTTGTTCAAATATTCGCTGTTATATCCTAGTTATTTAAGCTTGGGCAAACAGTTCAGTACCTGAGCATGTTTTTTCTTTGAAATTAGAAGGGAAACAATCCCCCCAGTGATAGCCTTATTATTTGCATTAAATTTGACATGACTTGAAATAAACACTTCTTACTTTCTAACCCCTTCTAGACATTTTTCAATTCAGTTGAATAAAATGTTTCAAAGAACAGTTCAAAAGGCAATAGTAAATGAAATGAGCAAAGACTTAGAATTATAAAATCAAAAAATAATACACTCAGCATGTCTAAAACTAAAAGAAGTAAGGAAAAATTCAAACCGCGAGTTGCAATCTTGAAAGAATCTGTGGGCAAACAGTCTCCACTGATGCGATCAATATGCATCCAAGAAAGGTGCGCAATTACACAGACATTGTACCAAAAATAACTGGCTGACATTCCACCATTTCAGCATGTAGCATATGAGCAAGAACGTATGGTGCTGAAGGAAGAAGTTCAAATTACAATGAAATCATTCATTTAAAGCGAGGTTCAACTAATTGAAATGCTTCAACAAGCTAATGAAGCATTCAACAAGCACCTATTGGTCTATGTTAGGAAATTTGGAAGATGAATACTTGGCCAACTGAATGGAAGAGACTCCACATGTGTGCACATTCCAAAGAAATACTCAACGGAATACACAAGCTAGAAAACAATATCATTGATATCACACATAAGGGAAATTTGGCTGACAATCATCAAACAATTCACTGTGAGCTGCCAAAGGTTCAGGCTGGATTCAGAGGAGAACATGGAAAAAGTGACATACTTACTGGTGTCATATGGGTCACAGCTGAAAGCAGAGAGTGATATTTACTTATGTCTCATTGACTATGCCATGACATTCAACTGTATGCATAATAACAAACTATGGGCCGCTTTGAGAAGAATGGGGAGGCCAGAACACTTCATTGTGCTCATGTGGAACTTTGACGTCAATCTTGATGTCAGTAGAACTAGAGCACTGTCTGGTTTAAATCAAGAATAGGTTGTGTCCAGGTTGTATATTCTCACCATACTTATGCAGCATGACTCTGTATGCTGTGAAAACAATCAGAGAAGCTAGATTTATGTAGAGAAGGGTGTGGTGTCAGGATTTAAGGAGGCTTATTAACCTGCGACATGAAGATGACACAATCTTCGTTGCTGAAAATGGGGAGCACTTGCAGGACTTGCTGATCAAGTTCAAAGAGTGCAGCATTCAGTAAGGACTTCAGCTCAATGTTTAGGAAACCATAATCCTCACAACTGGACCCATAAATGGAGAAAAGATGGAAGTTTTCGAGGATTTTGTCTTGCTCACAGAAGCAGAAATCAAGAGATGAAATGACATGTCCCGTGGGTAAATCTGCTGCACAAGTTCTCTTTAGAATCTTGGGGTATCGGAAAGCCAGGATCTTTCTTAAGGAATAAGGTGCTCCTGTCCTTTGCCATGCTATTTCCCATTGTATTATTGCATGCACGTGAGAGGTGGTCAATGAGGAAGGGTGAGTGAGGTATAGAAGTGTTTGAATTATGGTGCTGGAGAAGACTACTGAAAATACCATGGTCTTCCAAGAAGACAAACAAATATGTCTTGGGAGAGATTGGGCCAGAGTATTCCTTTGTGGCAAAGATTGTGAGACTTCTTCTTACTTTACCAGTTCCTGGAACAATAAATACATCATGTTTTGTAAAGTGGAGAGCCAGCAAAAAAATGGAAAAGGACCCTAAAGAGATGGATCAACTCAGGGACTGCAGCAATGCCCTGAGGGAGGGAGACAGTTGGGGGGATGGCGCAGGGCAGCACAGCGTTTTGTTCTCTTGTGCACAGGGTCGCTCTAGGTCAGAATCAACTCCATGGCGTGGCACTGAACTCCATTCCAATGAGCTTCTCCAAACTGAGTGGAAGAGCAGTGTCTGAAGGTCTTGCGGTCTGCTTTTACTTAGTACCAAAAAATAGTCACATACTTATTCTTTCACATCTGATAGTAAAAAAAAAATCAAAAAGAGACTAAATAATTCATGGGAATGGTTTTGGTGAATATGGTAAAATTAAGCTGTCTCAAGGAGTTGAGAATTAGGTTTTCTGTGTGTCGATCATTGCTATTAACTCTAATATGTATGAGTCACTTGCTGAGGTGTCAGTACACTGTTCTTAAAGGATGAATTGCATTTTTAGAAGGACAGAAGGTGAGATATAATGAAATACTACCTATGGATAATTCAGGTCAGCACTCAGATTAGAATGCTTAGGAAAGCCACAGTGAGAGAAGGCCCTCGGAAGTCTAGCATTGTTTAGGGTGGATTGCGTTCACCTTTTATTCATTGACTTTTTTACAGATCCCTGCTATTTATTTAATGAAATTCCTTACCGGAAATGAGGCCTGAGTTTCAGTTTCCCTGACTCACTCCCCATGATATTTTTTAAAAGAGACATCAGGCTGTGACACTTTTCCTATGTTATGGGTTAAAGCTTGGAGGTAACTTCTACTTCCTTCAAGGGACATTTCAGCGACTGTGAAGGAAACACAACCCAGGAGCCGACTAAGAATGATTATAAGCAATTGTAATATGCTCAGATTCCCAGCTGAAAACAAAAGAAAACAAACAAAAACATTAGTTTGTGCATCCTATATGCTCAAACCAGTCTTTTTCTATTTACATTGGAAAATATAATAAGCCATGAGTTCATTTTTATAAGCTATGGCAAATTAACTTCACCATCAACTTGAATCCAACTCACAATGTCCCTACAAGATAGGGCAGAACTGTGCCCTAGAGCGGTCAAGGTTATGGATCTTCACCGAAGCAGACAGCAGCAGCTTGCTTCTATGGAGTTGCTAGGGGTGGGAGGTGCTCAAACTGTTGACCTTTCAGTTCTCAGGTCAATGCTTAGCCACTGCGCCACCTAGCCTTCTAGCTGCATAGACAGATGGCACATATGATAGTGTGTGATACAGACAAATGATTGGTAATGGAATATAGTTTCAAAGCTCTCCTCCTCATTGAGGTATCATAGGTGACACTCTTACATGACCTTACTCAGCATTCATGAAAATCCTCTTTCTCAATAAGCATTTTCCTGATACAGGGGCTATAGGGAAGTGGATTCTAGGCATAAGTGGGGTCTTTAAAAAATCAATATTTAACTAATATTTATAGCACTCAGATCCATAGTCCACCTTACACCTGAGGGATGAATAATAAGGAAGATGAAGATCCCTTACCTCCACTAGCTGCTGGAATAACTTAGGATAGAGACATAATTGATTTAATGTTGGAAAGATAAAATATTAATTCATTATTATTTTTAAGAGTAGTTTACCATGTGGCTAATGAATGAATTGGCTATTTAAATTTTATCATATTCTGAGCAAGACGAGGTGAGAAATCAAGCCCACGCTTTAATAGGAAGTAATTGGAAAGTTTATATAATTCATTTCTTATTCAGGGTCCCATTGTTCCGTCAACCTCTGCAGTGAGATCAGAATGATTTACAGGCATTGTTAGACCCCAGAGTGATTCTCAGAAGTTAGAGCTGAGTGTAGTACTTCAATAAACCACTATAATAAGATATTTTATTATTATGGTTCTAAATGTCCTGCAGTGTATGGTAATTCAGATATAAAATAATTAAAGGCAATTAAAGTCCATTATACTAAAGATTACTTTGTGCTAATGATACAGAGACTGCTTGCCTCAAGAAAGAATTCAATGTAAAGCTATCCAGGAAAGGAAGCAGAAGTAGGAGAGAGGGGCTTTTATTCTCCACCCCCCCCCTGAAGAAAAATTATAGGGAATACATTGACAATTTCCCAGAACAAAGGAAAATAACAACTCTTCTAAATGTATATACTAGTGGTGTCTCAAGTTATTTTCCCTAATGACCTGACTCAAATGCATTCTATAATCTTGTGTAAAATAAATGTAAATAAAATTTACAAAAGAGAAAATCCTTGAATCCTCAGACCTAAAGGTGATCTTGAAATAGTGAAGGTCATCTGTCATCTTCACTGAAGCATCACCCTGAGAGAACCTGTAAGAATGAACCGTGTATTTCTCAACAAACTTTTGTACTTATAAACCTACTATATGTCCTGAGTGCTGCGTGAAAAGCATTATAGTATATCATGTAAGAAAATGACCTTGGGAATTAGTAGTCCAGGTTAAAATTTTGGCCTACTAGCTGATGGTGATGGTAACAATGGAAAACCAATGTTGCACTTTTTACATTCACTCTACCTTAAGGTCATAATATTTAAAATGGAGTTGATCATCTTATCTTTCCCATACGGATATTATAACAAGTATTGTGTTAATATATGTAAAACACTTAGAACTATGCCCGCTATAATAGCCTTCTACATACACTTTGCAACTGCTATTATTATACACTCCAAATCCCTACTCTCTTCACAGAGATCAAATAGCAGAAACCCAACATTTGAAAGGGGGAACCAGGATTTATGCTTTCCATTCTGTAACATTTTTGTAATCAAAGTTCATTCATATATCCTTCAATTATTCATTGAGTTATCACTAGGTACCAAGCATTGACCTAAATGTAGGTGCTGTACATTAAATGGTGAACAAACAAACAAGGTCCTTGTGCTCAGAATCTTTAAGATCTAATTATAGATGATGTACAATGCAAATCATGATAAATGAATGTGGGAATTCAAGCCAATTCTAAGGGCTATACAGAAAGGGGTAAAAGTTAATAAGATAGTTCGTGGGATCGCAGAAAGGGCTTAATATTCAATTGGATGATAAGGATATCACAATTTCTTACAAATGATGGACTTAAAACTTTATCTGCAGATTTATTGCTTTGAGGGTGGGACATGGTGATATTTCCTTAATTTATACTACAAAGTGCTTGAAATAAGAAATCCTGAAGGTGCAGTGGGCTAAGTTTTGGGTGGCTAACCACAAGGTTTGCAGTTCAAAGCCACCAGTTACTTCATCGAAAGAAGTTGGAGTCATCTGTTAACAAAGATTTACAACTTCTGAAATGCTGTGAAACATTTCTCTTCTGTTCGATCAGGTTACTACGAATTGGAATTGAATTGATGGCCATGGGTTTGGTTTTACTTTTAAGTTGTGTTTCTAAAATCATTGAAAATATATTTTATGCAAGTATCTTTTCTACTTTATGAAGATACAGCAATGAATAATACAAAATTCTTATCCTCATGCATCGTAAATTTATGTATCTGTGGAAGACATAAAGCACACAAATTATGCATGTCTGTGTTAATTACATATACATGTAGGTTCATACATATGCATAGGCTTGCTGTGAGTTGCAAACATGAATATGAAAGGCTACATACATGCCAACTGCCATGCAGTCAATTGTGACTCATAGCGACCCTCTAGAACTGCTCCTTAATGTTCCTAGGTTTGTAAGTTTCCTAGGTTTACAGGAACATAAATCCTCATCATTCTTGGTGGAGATGCGGGTGGTTTTGAACTGCTGATTTTGCGGCTAGCAGCCCAATGCCTAACTCTTTATGTCACCAGGACACCAAGCGTGTGTGTGTGTGTGTGTGTGTGTATTTGTGAGTCTCTAAGGAATCCTCTTCTTAGTGAGTCTGTGACAGATTAGAACTGTTCCTTTGAGCTTCTGATGCTGTAAACCTTTCTGGGAACAGAAAACCTCATCTTTCCACCCACAGGTGTGTCAGGGGGGTGCAGTGGTTAGAACTGTTGATCTTACTGCAGTTAGCAGTCCAATGTGTGATCCACTAGGCCACCAGAGGTATCATGGGTCAAAATTGATTTGTTGACAGTGACTTTGGCCCTTTTGGCCAACAGCAAACTTAGGAGTTCAAACGCACCATTCTCTCTGTTGTAGAAAGATTGGTAGTTTGGGAAACCTTGTATAGATAAGATAGCAATGTGTTGGAAATGACTGATGGAATTGAGTTTGCTTGTTTGTTTGTTTGACATGGGAACTCCTGGTGGTGCAAATGACTAAGTGTTACACGGGAAGGTTGGTAATTCGCACCTATAAAGAATCTTTACCAAGAAATAAGGTCTGAAAATCTTCTCCAAAATCATACACAGCCTTGAAAAATCTATGGAGTACCTATTCTACACTACACTGAGCTTCATCATGAAATGGAATAAAATGGATGACAACAAACAACAGACATGGGGACTTCAGAACGTTTTTAGGAAAATGGAATAAAAGGAGAATGGAAGTCTTCCATGACCTTTTTGAATCCCCACCCCCTTCAGATATTTTTCATGTTGTAAACAATGGGGATTGGATGAAGACTCATTAGGTATTTATTTACATATTGTGTCCAGAAACGGACTCTTTAACAGGTGTTCCTTAAGCTGAGACTTAATAAATGAAGAGCTACTTTTTTTCCAGGCAGAAAAAAATGCCCAGTTCATAGATCTTGAGTTTGAAATTAGATTTATATATTCAAGTATATTTACTAATTCAAGATTTGAGGAGAATATGGGGTAGGTTATACAAAGTGCTTTATTAGTATTTATTTAGATATTGGAGTATATTCTTGACCTAATAGACAACTATTGGAAGAATTTTCATCATAGTGATGAAAAGACCACTAACTACAGTGTGGTACATGTATTGTGGAAAGTAAACAATGGGGAAGGGAATAAGCAAAAGATGATACTGACTTTAAATAGGTTGCTGACAGCTGGACCAGTAACCAGATTGGAGGTACATTTTGGAAGGAGAACCCACTGCATTTGGTGAGTAAATAGAATTAAAGGGATGCTAAATAAGGGGTTTTGGTTTGTTTATTTTTTTATCGTGAGTGACTAAGTATCATGGAAATATTAAAGTTAAGATTTTAATTGGATTGATACTCAATTAAAAGAAAGTTTCAAATATTAATCTGAAATTGAAGCATGAAATCAGGGTTTGTGATAGGTAATTAGAGTCCATTGAGATTTAGGCACTGCATTAAAACCTTGCACCAGTTTTACTTATCTAGAAAGACAATTTATAGAAAACAAACATATATTTTCTTTGTACTCCCGGTCAATGAATCCTTGGTAACATACTGAATATATAGATATATGCATATATGTATATATATATTCTTACTAAGGTATTAAAAACCACAGGTCTTCATTATGAGGCATTGGTGATTGACTCTAGTTCAGTCTTTTCATGTTTTTATTTGTGTTGTATTAGGAAGACAGAGTAAATATCCAAAAAATTTACTCCATTTATTGAAATTTCCAGCACAACATCGAGCTAAGCCTTGGCTTGATAGTCTGGATCAAAGCAGTAGTGGTGGGTTTGTCATCCACGGAATTTAGCCACAGAAGCTTTCCTGCTGATAAGTAAAGGCTTCAGAATATCTCCAGATTTGGAGTCCTTTAAAATATAATATGTTTTACTTGATATCCATATTTCTGTCTTAATCTTACTCTTCCCTTTGCTCTAAGCATAAAATATTCTAGCAGTGAATCCAGTTGACAAGCAACCCTTGGTTGGGTCACCAAGATTGTATGGTTCTGTCAGGTCCTTCTTGTTTTTGAACATTAATGTCTTAGGCATCAATGTTTTTTCATTGTAAAATTTGTCACCATCCGGATTGCTTCTTTTGAAAATTCATCAGTATGTCACTTATTCATATATTTATTTTAAGCTATTTAAACTGTTGTGATTATATTTATAATGATTTGAAAGTAGACCTTCTTGTTCTAGGGGTCCAATACTCCCTGGGATGAGGTATTTCCTATTTATTTTCAATTTAGAAAGTAAGTCAAATTTTATACTAGTTTCTGATATATAAGATGTGAAGATATTTTATATTGTGTTTTAAAACATGATGTTTAATTCTTCAAGTGGTGCAAATTGAGGGTCTCATTGAAAAAATAGATTTAAATTCAGAGTTCTCTTAATGGGATATATCATGTGAAGAAAGTTCTCCTTAGTATATATTTTTAACTGTCTGCAGTTTTCATCTTAGCTATGCAGCTTTTGATTTTGGCAGTTTGATATCTGTGATATTATTTTAAGACAGATTTTATACTTAATGTGATTTTTTTCAAAACAGAGGAATAGCTTCTTTGCTCTTTTTTCTTCTCCACACATAAGTTTGATTTTATTGCAAAATGGGTCTTTAATTGAATTCTTCTTCTTGAGAGATACAAAAAGTATTTCTTGCTCACTAAAAGCTTGATCCAGCAGGCATACTATGTTGTGTTTCTTCATTATTCACTGGCTCACCTTTCTTAAAATCTGATCCATGAAATTTTGCCATCTCATAGTGCATCTTAGGTGACTTCTTTCTGCCTTCCTGTCTCTGCATACCATACCTGACACTGGCAATCAACCTGGGTAGTGAGGAGAGGTGGACTTTTCAGAGTTTACTGTAAAGGTTCTTCACCAGTGGTGGCAAACTTATTTCTAGTTAGCATTGAATTCTGACATGATTATAGACAAAGAAGTATGGAAAGACTAGTGAGGTTTGTTACATGTCCCGTACCAGCTCAAAAGAAATCTATTACCAGCCAGTGAGATAAATTAGGTTCCAGAAGTATCCTCCAGACTACCAAAATGATTGAGGAAATTAATTTTATGTTTTCTTTGACCTTAGATCTGGGGAAAGAGCAGAGAACCAGACCGTATAATACAAAGATTACCCTCTTGGATCAATGTGGGATTTCTAAGCCTAGTTTTACAGTGTCTTCACTACTGTTAGTCAGTGTTATGATATGCTTAAAACATGGTCTAATCAGGATAGGAATAAAAACTGGGACTTCCTCAGATTGAGACAAGTAGTCTCTCTTCCTGCAAATAATAAGAGAGACTATATCTCCTAGCTGGATAGAGATAGGTGGAACCCCAAGATTATGATCCTTTCCCTTAATGCCTGGAATCTAACTCATATTCACATTAGGATAATCTAACATTTAAGACCAAAAATGTATTATTTACTGAAGGACAAAGTACAGAGCATTAGGAAAGAAGGAGGCATGGAAAAACAAACACAGCGAAAAAGCGGGATAAGGGATGAAACGTGGGGATTGCAATGGATGAGTCAAATTCAAATGTGTCTGAAGCTGTAGCATATCAACCGGGATGGACGAACCTATGGGGACAGCAATGAGAGCCAGGGGTTCGGGGGAAGGGGTAGTGGTAGTAGCGGTGAAAAATAGAGATAACATAGAGGAGTTCATGTAGAAAAAAGACTGATTAGAAACCATGGTAACAATTGTGCGATTCTACTGGGCATGATTGAAATATTGAATGATGTTGCCATTTCTATTAAATCCCAACTGAAACAGATTTAAAATATGTCTGAATTATTGAATTCTATGACCTTTATCAAATTAATAATTATTCTAAAATAAAAAGACTAGAAATCAACAATATGAAATGAAGGCAACATACTCACTTTTGGTTGCTTATCTTTTAAAAAATTAAAATTAGACACTTGAGTTAGGGATATGTATATATATATATATATATATATATATATATAAATTCAGCTCCTACAAAATCCAAAATTGAGCTTCCTCCTCCTGATATTAAAATTTCTTTTGAGTCCTTTTCCCATCTTTTCTGTATATCCTTCATGCTTAGTCTTAAAAATAAACAGAACAAAAACTCAATCATTATCACCTGATAGAATATGTATTATTGAAGAAAATTGTTTAGTTTTATAATTTCCCCCACTACTCGGTGAGCCGCAAATACTTAATTGTCCTCTCTTTATCTCTGTCTTTCCCCCTCCTTCCCCCTGTCTCTCCCACTCCCTATCTCACTCTACTTTTTGTGTGTGTGTGAGTGTGTTTGTGTGTGTGTGTGTGTGTGTGAGAGAGAGAGAGAGAGAGAGAGAGAGAGAGAGAGAGAGAGAGAGAGAATGGTTTGTGTCTTCTTTTCCTGAAAATCAGAACCAAAACTTAATGATTTGTGTTCTTAAGAGAAATGTTTCCATTGTTGAGGTACACTTTGTACTGAGGTCTCTTCATTCTTGGTATCCATGTATAAAGTGGTAACCTCTAATAATGTTAGCTTATCTATTTTTTATCTCTTATACTTGTTATCTGAATTTCATTTATGTGTTTAGGAACAAGGTGACAAAATAGTGGCATGCTCTTTATAAATCTCGTGTATAGTATGGTGTAGAATTTATCGTGTTACATGACTTATATTTACAGCCATGCACAAATCACACAAAAGTACCAGCAAACTTTTAGTGTTTAGTCATACAAAGGATTTCAGCGATTACCTTTACAAGACTTGAGGGAGGTTGAAGAAGATAATGATCCTTAGAAAATAATTGCTTTAAAATTGATGTCCTATAATGATGGAGATTTACATAGAAAATATTAGCAAGGAAATTTCAATTTTCTTTGTATTTACTCTAAAGGAATGATGTGAAGCCTCTGAAGAATTTTGAAAGATTTTCTTTAATGTTTTGTATCATAGGCTTTCAGTTTAGGAAGGGGAAATAATTATTGCCCACCAGCTCTCATGATATTGACTTGATGACAGTGATTTGGGAAGTCCCATAAAGATTCATTTTAGTGTAAGGTGAGTCCAATCAAGAGTTCATGCATTCATTTGCTCAAAAGTAATTTATGGAGAAGGGTTAATAAAATATGCATGCAAAAATGCCATAAACAAAAATTAATAGATAAAATTAGCTAATTTAAAGCAAAATATTATTAATCATTCACTAATAATTTCATTAACAGAAAAATGGAAAACCTCTACAGCAGGTAATATGAAAATATTTTCTGCAAATGTCTAAATCAAAGACAAACATCATAATTTTTAAGGTGACATATACAGTTCACAGAAATTGCAACACAAAAAATAAGTGTCAGGAAGTTTTTAAAATACAGTATATTTAAATAAGTGTAGATTATTAAAATATGTCATTTTTACCTATCAGATTGGCAAGCATGGAGATGTTTTATCAGTAAAGGGTTAGAAAATAAATTTAAATATGTGCACTCCTTTGGAAAGCAGCACGGCAATAGTCACTCCAATATTAAACTTATATGCTAATCATACTATAATGATGTTATTACTCCCAAGACTTCTATTCTGCCAATGTATTAAAAGAATCTGCATTCCATTATCGTCTGATTTATATTAGCTAAAAATAGAAGCAAGTAACCTGCCTCTGAAGAGAATATAGATGTTTATGATACATGGTGCAATGTATATTTTATCATTGTTTGAAAAATGAAATATGTCTGCATGAATTCCAAATAAATATATAACTAACATATAAATGGAAAAAAGGCAAAGTACATAAGTATGTATATAGTATTCTTTGTTTAAAATAAGTGTGAGCACATCAATTTTGCATATATCTAATCATTATGGATTAGACCTTGGTATGATAACCCTGGGAAATTACATCATATGTTGTAAAGGGTTAGGTCAGCAGAAAGGAGGAAGACCGTCAACAAACTAAAGACTCAAGTAAAACAATACTGAGCAGAGTACAAGACTGAACCGTGTTTCTTTTTATTGAACATCTGGTTGTCATGAGTTAGAGCGAAGCTGATGGCATCTCGCAACATTTATATGGATCCATGTACTGTACCCCTGAAATGAGATTTAGAGAAGAGAAAGAAATACTTTGCACTGGGTGAGTGTGACCATTTGAGAAGTTACAAGAATTGAAGTGAGAGTAGGGAAGGGGAACCCGAATTTATGGAGTACTTAATATATTTCAGGTGTTTTTTCACAATATTCATATTTTCTTTTTAACAACTTTTGAGGTAGATTTTAATTTTCAGATTTCATAAATGAAGAAAAGAAAGC
Organism: Nesogale talazaci; assembly: GCA_004026705.1. NCBI lineage: Eukaryota > Metazoa > Chordata > Mammalia > Afrosoricida > Tenrecidae > Nesogale > Nesogale talazaci. The sequence continues at coordinate 162,930 of PVJH01001111.1, forward strand.
CTAGTGAGGTTTTAATACATGGTTTTATTATATGTCCCTATGTCACATGACTGGTCGATGTGGAATGAGAGGAGTCTAAATGGTTGTAAGAACAATGACTTTTGAAGCTTATAATCAAGTAAATCAAAATGTATTACATAGTAATGTGTATAATCCTCACAAGGATCAAACTTCAATTTAAACTCTATGAAATTAAGGGCAAAAGAAGTTAAGTAATACAGATCCAGAAATTTGGTTAAAAGTTGAACACAGTTCAGCTTCCTTCCAAATGCTGGCCTTTTCTATTACCTGATATGATTTTCCAGAAAAAGAAATCCTGGAAAGTCATAGGACACAAGAAGAGAAGTTAGAGGCTCTGGCAATAATCCATGTGATAGATTATCAAGAAGAAATAAAAACCTAAGAGAGGCTTAGGAAATTGAATCAGTAGTACATAAGGAAAAGCAGTATATTATGGTCCAGGTAGAAAAATAAATAAAACGGCTATTGTGTTTCTAAACTACAAAACAAAAATAGGAAATATTGAACAGGTATTGTTTTGAGGGAATAGGAATGCCATTTTAGTTTTTTTGTTACTTCCTGATATATATGCAGCAACTCGTTAAAGATGTTCATTAGATGACTATTAATGCTTCACTTTGTTATGGTCATCATTTATGCCATCACATTTTATTTCTTACAATTACATTTAATTATTTTACCTGTTCTCTGCAGTATGAACAAATTCTACAAAGAAAAAGCAAATTATCTCCACTGTCTCTATTGTACTTATTCCCTATTTCAATTTCAAATACAGCCCTTAATTCTGGCCCACAGTGCCACAATATATTATTTCCAGAATAATTGTTTCGAAAATTCAACATATCCTCTGATGAAAAACAAAATTGGAAAAATAATAAGGGAGAAAATACATTCAATGTTTCTTAGTACCTACAAAGCACCAATGATCCAAACTCAAAAAGCGTATCGCTGGCAGTTCATCTTGATCTGACACCAAATGTTCATCCAAGTTTTTAACTTTTCTTATTTTATCTCAACTGTGCCAGTATAATCTAGACCAATCAGGGCATTACATAATCTTTCCACAGTCATTCCATATTTCTATAATATGCATTTTAAAATAACATTATGATGACTCCTAAGTGATGCAAACATTTATTGTGCTAGGTCGCTAACTAAGATGTAGAAAGCTGAAGTTCTCTCAAATGTACCATGGGAGAAAGGCCTCGCAATTTGTTTTGGAACTGTTATCTATTGAAAAATCCATGGAGCACAGTTCTATTGTGAAACACATGGAGTCTTCAAAAAGTTGTAATCTATTGGTGAGCAACTGTTTGTTTGTTTGTTTGTTTGTTTTTGCAAATAGAATTTGCAGAACTAGTAATAGATGAGATATATGTATTGAAGAAGAGAGATATGAAGATTGACTTCTGATTATCTGGTCTAATTGGATGGCTAATGATACCATTGACTATGCTAGTATGTGGTAGAAAGTGCAATGTGTAGTTTTGCTTTTGAATGTATTGATATAGAGGCACTCGATTTATCAAAGGGGAAACATCAACTAGGCTTTTAGATATAACAAACTGAACCTTTGCTGGAAATACATGTTTGCAAGTCGTTTATATGCAGGTGGGAATGGTATTTACAGACAGAGATAAGATTTACCATGAGATTAAGAAAAGATTACTTGGAATTGAAACTCCAGTTGATGTCTCTTCTTATTCATCAAATGTGCACAAGGTAGCACAATGTTGGATATACAGAAAATTCTCAAAAACTGTATATTCAATGGAATTATGTATTATATGGTCCTGGTGGTGCTTTTAGGTAAGCATTGGACTGCTAACTTCAAAGTTGGCTATTGAAAGTCACCAGTTGCTCAGAGGGGAAAAAGTTTAGGCTATATTCTCTCATAAATATGTACAGCCTCAGCAACCCTAGAAAGAATTGCTATCAGTCAGAATCTACTCGATAGCAGTGAGTTTGGGGTTTTGTGACTTGATGACAACAAAACTAATAGTTAATGGATAAGAAAAATTTCATCTAGAAGTATAACAATTATAAAATCAGAAGCCTGTGTTCTGTACATAATTGAATATTGAATAATTGAAAATTTCCTCAAATATTTCAAAAAATCTCCAGGAATTCTAATTTTGTCTAATTCTGTTTAGTTTATTTCCATGATCAACAGACATAAGTAAAATCTATCCAATTACCTTTCATTCATCCCATACAGTAGTACATTGTTTTTTTTTTTCGATGCATGAATGATGAAGGAGCTTAATGTTTTACTTGGAAATCTTGACACTTGCTATTCTTTTGCATTTAGGCTAGAACAACATTGACTCAAGTAGTTAAAGTTTAGCTAAAATTTAATTATGGAAAAGCAATTCCCCCAAAAGAACCTTTGAGATATTACAAATGGTGGTTTATTATCATTGTATTATTTTCCTGGGCTTAGCGAAGTCCAATCTTGTATTTTTGTTAATACTTTTATTCTAACATAAAAATGTAAGCTAGGGGTTCCAAATCTATTTTTTAATGATCAGTTTGAACTTGAGTATTTAGAACATAAAAAGTGAATCTTTGGGTGGAACCAGAAGCAATTAGAAAATTTGCAACCTTGCCCCTCTCATTTCCTTTTTACTTTTGTGTTTACTTCAATCAGTTCTAAGGCTTCTTCATGGACATCTGGCTGTACATCTAACAGAATTTGATGATCATCAGGCATTAAGAAAGAAGCCTAGGGAGGTAGTAGTTAAGCGCATGACTGATGAGCCAAAATTTGTGGTTTGAACCCACAATATGCTCATCAAAGAAAGATGTGATGATTGGATTTTGTAAAGATTATTATTGCTACCCAGTGCCACTGAGTCCCTGTAACTCATCATGATCCCAGTGCACTGCCTGATCACGCTGATAGTCCGGAGCCATTCTCGTCAACTTTCTTATAGTGGAACCAACTATTGCAGTGGCTGTGTCGATCCATTCCTTGAGGCTTTTCATTGTAGTTGACCCTCTACTTTACAAAACATGCTGGATGTCTCCAGGGACCTTCAAGTCGCAGGTATAAAGTATTCGAGAAGTCTCATCATCATCCTCACTTCTGAGAAACATTCTAATTTTAATTCTTCCCCCAAAGGTTTACTTGTCCTTTGGGAAGAGTTCCTGGTAGAAGCAATACTCTTGATATATTTGAAATTCAAAAGCAGCCATCCTTCTTTGTTCTTCTTTATTCCTTGTTATGACTTCACATGCATATGAGGTGATGGAGCTTTGAGTCAACTGCATCTCAGTTTGCAAAGTGATTTTTATACTTTTCAACACTTTAAGGAGATCTTTTGTAGTATATTTGACCGCTGTAATAATTTACTTAAATTCCTTACTGCTGCTTACATGACTGTTGATTGTGCACCCATATAAACTGTTTCTTACTGTTTAAGTTGTGAGGATTTTTGCTTTATTTGTGTTGAGATGCAATCTATACTGAAATGTGCAGTATCTGTTTTAGGCCTTCACTTTCAGAAAGCAAGGTAGTGTCATTAAGCAGGGCAGATGGTTCATGAGTCTTCCCTAAATTCTGATGTTCTTCTTATTATGACCCTCAATATAATATTTTGACTTAGCCTATGGATTTAATGAATATATTCAAAGGGTACAACTCCAGAACATGTTTTATCCCCTAGTTCTCTTAAAACTGCCTCTTTGTCTAGTTTCCGGTTCTAAATGCCCACAATTTGGTATTCTGTAGTTCCCACTCTTTGAAATGCCATCCATAATCAATAAATCAGAAGTGAACATCTTTCAGACAATCACTACATTCAGGCAAGATCTGTCAGTCATAAGAACTTGTATCCCTACTTCCATGTCATTTACTAATCGTGCATAAATCTCACACTTCCTTGTTGATGTACTGCAGCAATTGGGAAAAATCAGCAATATTTTACTTGTTGTGATATGAATGATATTGTCCAAAGTGCTTACATTCTGTTGCATCACCTTTTTGAATTGTCAAAAATATGAATCTCAATCAGTTTGTCAGATAACTGTCTTACAGTTATCATTGGCATAAATGGATGGGTGTTTCCAGTGCCTCATCCACTTTTTGAAACATCTGAATTGATACCACCACAATTCCTAGAGCCTTGTTTTTCAACAATGCCTTCAGTACAGCTTGGATAATTCCCTTTAAAATATTTGTCCTTGATCACATGTTGTATTTGACATTGTTGAATATTAACTGATTTTTTGTACAGTGACTCTGTTCTTTCCCTTAGTTGGTCCCTACATCATTCAATATTTTTCCCATAGCATCTTTCAATAGTACAACTCAAGGCTTGTATCTTTCTTCAGTTATTTCACATGGAGAAATGCTGAGTTTGTTTTTTCTTTATAATCCAGGCTTTGTGCATTGCATTGAAATCATTTAGTTTGCTTTCTCAAGTCAACTTTTTCTTTCCTTTTTGAAAAATAGCTTCATTGATATAAATTTCACATATCGTACATTCCAGAGTTAAGTCACTTTTAAAAGGAGTTGCATATGTATTATCAACATCACTTCTAGTGCTCCTTCCCCTTCCTGTATTTTCTATTTGCTCCCCAATTCATCTTGTCCTCTCTACCCACTGTCCAATATAAATCATTGCATCCATTATTATCTTTATGCATTCACTTTTTCTGTGTTTTATATACTGGGGAACAGCAAAAAGCAGTAAACAAAAACAGGACTAAAGAGAAATAACATTATCCCATTTCTTCAAAGGGTTATCTGTTTTCATCTTCTTGCAGGAAACGGGGAAATTATAGATTTTTGTAATAAGCCCTTTGTCTGTTGTATCGTTGGTAAAAATGCTCTCCCAGTCTGTGGGTTGCCTGGCTACCCTCTTAGTAAAGTCCTTTGATGCACACATGTGTTTTATTCTTAGTAAGTACCATTTGTCAATTTCAGTTCCCCTGCATTTGTACCCTGTGCTATTGCAGTTAGCCTTTGTATTCCCTGGGTCAAGGTTCTTAGATTTTCCCCGATTCTCTGCTTATGGTACTGATGGCTTGTTGTTTTGCTTCCAGGTCCATGATCCACCTTGAGTTTGTTCTTGTGCATGCGGTGAGGTAGAGAACCTATTTCATTTTTCTACATGTGGATTGCCATTGTCTCCAGCACCATTTGTTAAATAGGGCATCGCCCTCCCACTTGATGTTTTTGGGGCCCTTGTCGAAAATCAATTGTCTATATGTTATTGGTTTTATTTCTGGGTTTTCTATTCTTTTCCATTGATCTGTGTACCTGTCATTTTGCCAGTACCACACTGTTTTGACCACTGTGGCTTTGTAGTAAGTGCAAAAGGTAAAGCCAGCCCTTCGACTGTGTTCTTTTCCTTGAAGAGATCCCTGCTAATTCTGTTTTTTTCCCTCTCCATATGAAGTTGGTGGTCAGTTTTTCCAGTTCTCTGAAGAAGGTTTTTGGTATTTGGATCGCGATAGCGTTGAACTTATAAAGTGCCCTGGGAAAGATACACATATTTACTATATTGAGTCTCCTAATCCATGAGCATAGGATATTCCTCCACTTGTGGAGGTCACTTTTCGTTTCCTGTAGTAGGGTTTTGTAGTTTTCCTTGCATAGGTATTTTGTTTTTTTTTTGTTAGATATATCCCTAGATACTTCAATTTATTCTTGGCTATTGTGAATGGTACTGCCTTCTTGATCTCCTCTTCTGTGGTCTTGTCAGATATGTAGAGCAGACTAATCGACTTCTGTTTGTTGATCTTGTATCCTGCCACTCTTCCATATTCCTCTATCGCTGTTAGTACTTCGGTTGTGGAGCTCTTGGGATTTGCGATGTACAGGATCATGTAATCAGCGAATAATGATAATTTGACCTCCTCATCTTACATTTGGATACCTTAGATGTCTTTCCATTACCTTATTTTATTTTCTAAGATCTCCAAAACTATATTGAATAGTAGTGGGGGCAAGGGGCATCCTTGTCTAGTCCTCTTCTTCAGAGGGAATGATTTAGTCATTTCTCCATTGACTATTATGTTAGCTGTCAGCTTCTCATAATAGTCATTTCTCCATTGACTATTATGTTAGCTCTCGGCTTCTCATAGAGAGCTTGTATTAACTAGAGGAACTGACCTTCTATTCCTATCTGTCTGAGCGTCTTGATTTGGAAAGGGTGCTGGATGTTGTCAAATGCTTTCTCTGCATCTATTGATATTACCATATGGTTCTTATCCTTCATCTTATCAATATGATGTATAATATTGATGGATTTACGGATGTTAAACCATCCCTGCATCGCTGGGATGAATCCTACCTGATCCTGGTGGATTATGCTTTTTATATATTTTTATATTCTATTGGCCAATATGTTGTATTCTATTGGTCAATAAAAATAAAAGTAAGGAGAAAGAAAGAAGAGACCACCAACGCTATTTAGAAAGTCAAAGATGAAATTTTTGTCATGGAACAAGTGACAAGAGCCTATTGCAAATTCAGCTTGGGTAAAAACGGAGGTTAACTAATCAATTATCATATTATATTGCAGTTATATTCACCATAATAAATTTTACAATATTCTCAGTAGAATAACAAAAAAAGTGTTTGAGTCCCTTGCCCTTGCCTGTGGCTAGAGAGGCTTTGCAAAAGACTTAATCTGACTAGATTCTCTGCAGATGGATTTGGGTTTCCCAATGTCTTTCATAGCCTTTGACACATTGGGTGTTCATAGTTTAAGCCATTCATCATATTTGAATTTTTTTTGGGGGGGAGGCATCACTGCCTTCAGGTGGTGGGAGTAGGAGGCCCAGCCTTTGTTCCATGGAGCTGGAATCGAACCTCCATCCCAGTGGGCCGCAGTCCTGCGCACAACCACTACGCCACCAGGACTCAGCCCATATTTGAATTTTTTTATTGTCATTTTTGTTTCACATCTTTGCCACCCACATAAATATTCCTATGTTTTCATTGATTATGGAATCCACTGCTGTGCTTGCTCCATGTGGACTTAGTTGGAGCCTCACTTAGATTACGGCTTGTTTGTATACCAGTCTTTAAGACCACAAATACTCTTACAATTCATAGCCAGGCATCATCTGCTTCTTCACCATATTTTGCTGTAGCACCCTTATGTTAGACCGGGTTCTAGAGAAACAAAACAGCGGCACTAATCTATATATATATATATATATATATATATATATATATATATATATATATATATCATACGAAATAAACAGTTGATTAATCTATAAAGCAGTACAAATGTCTCAATGCAACTCACTTCTGTGAGGCAGCTAATACAATGGCCTTCAAGTCTTGAGGGCCACTTGGTAGTCCTCTGTGGAGCAATCAGGCTATCCAACCACAGGCAGCAAAAATCAAAGCAGGTTACCAACAGTCAGCCAAATGACAGGGTCTGACAATCTCCAGCTCAAGAGGTGTATATTCCAGTAATGTGGCAGAGCAGGTCTTGAAGGAACGTCAACTTAGAGTGACACGGGCCACAGATTATGTGTTCCACAGGTAATGTAGCTTGCAAATCAGGCAAAGAACATGCAAAGCAGACTCACGCTGGTCCTATGATCCAAGAGCAAGAGACAGAAAGGTGAGTCTCTCTGAGTCATTTATCCCACCCTCCCTCAATTAATCTCACATGTGTTCATTGGCCATGTAGGCACAACAAACCTACTTCTCGCAACCTTTAGCTTCAGTGATCTCTTCCTAAAGGCAAGTATCAAGCAAAGTCATTTTATAAGAAGTAACTGCTATTGGATGAGGGTTGGAATAATGTGGAAGACCAGAATTCTTCTGTCTAAAGCCACCTTTTGATATTTCTGTTTAGTTCTTTTACATTATTATTTCTTCCCTTTGTTTACCCACTCTGTATTCAGAGGTAAGTTTCATAGTCTCTTGTGACATCCTTTTTGGTGCTTTCTTTGCTTCTTGTGTTGTTAATGACTTTCTGCTTGTTTCTTTATGAAATCCTTGTTATTACCCCCAAATTTGTCTGGTCATTAGTATTCAATAGTTCAAATATATTTTTGAGAAAGTCTCATAATTAGACAGCAAATATTCAAAGTTCTAATATAGTCATTTAAATTTTAGCTTCAACGTCAATTTCAAAATTAGAAATTTGTGGCCTGTTCTATAGTCAGCCCTTGGCCTTGGTCTTGAGCTTGTTCAGACTGATGATATTGAGCTTTTCCTTCCAAAGATATAAATTTATTTGATTTTTGTGGTTCTGTCTAGCAAGCTATAGAAATATATTGTTGTTAAGTGCCATCAGGTCAGCGTCAACCCATAGGTACCATATAATCAATAGACTAAGCACTTCCTGATCCTGTTCCATCCATATGAACATTCCTATGTTTTCCCTCATTATGGAATCAACAGTTTCAAGCCATATGTAGAGGGTCCTCCTCACTTCCACTGCTTTACCAAGTATGATGTCTTTCTCCAGGGCCCTCTCTCTTCTGACAAGGCATCCATAGTTTGCAAGACAGAGTCTTTCCATTACTGTCTCGAAAGAGCACTTTAGTCTTTCTTCTTCCAAGCTATATTTGTCCTTTAAGCAGTGCATGGGATTTTCAAGAATCTTTCCCAACACCACAATTCAAATTCAACAATTCTTCAATATTTCTTATTTGATGTCCAACTTTCGCGTGCGCATGAGACAATTATAAACATCAAGTCTAGATGGCAAATTAAAAAAAAACAGCAAGTCTTGAGTCAGGAGCAGCTTAGACCTTTTCAAAGCTCTAAAACTTATTGTGCACCAGATTGACTCAATGCATTGTGTCCTTTGATCTTGTGACTCCTGCTTTCATGAGCATTGATTGTGGATCCAAGGAAGACAGAGTCCTTGAAAACTTAAGTCTTTTCTCCACTTATTATAGGATGTTACCTATTGGCCCAGCTGTAAGGATTTGGCTCTTCTTGACATTGAGTCATAATCCATACCGAAGGCTGCAATCCTTTTTCTTCACCAGCAAGTGCTTCAAGTCCTCCTCACATTTAGCAAGGTTGTGTCATCTGCCTATTGGAAGGTGTTAATAATATCCTCAAAAGCTAATGATATTTTCTTCTTCACTTAATTCAACAGGTATTATCTAGGTCGACTAGAGAAACAAATTCATAGACACTGACATGTGTATAAGAAAGAGCTTTATATACAAGAATATTGAATAAAAAGAAATTATTGAATATAAAGCAGTTGAATATTGAGAAAGCATCCTCAGTCCAGATCAAGTTCATATGTCCAATGCCAACTTATAAGTTTCTCCTCAGTCTCACAAAACACATGCAATGATGCTGAATGCAGGAAGATTAGGTCATTAAGCTGTGACCTGATTGATGACTAAACTCCATTTTTAAGTCTCTTATTGACCCCTGATTATGTAACTACTACACAGTGTCTCCGACTATTTGCTTAGCATACAGACTGAAAAGATATGAATAGAGGATACAACCCGGATAAACACTGTTTCTGATTTTAAACCATATGGTATTCCTTTGTACTTTTGATACAGCTGCCTCTTGAACTAGTTTCATATGAGCAAAACGAAGTGTTCTGGAAGTTGCCTTTTTCTCGATGATATTCATTGTTTGTTATGATCCACAGAGTCGAATTCTTTGACGTACTAAATGAAAAACAAAGAAACATCTTTCTGGAGTTTTCTGTATTCAGCAAAGATACATCTGGGGTCAACATTTATATCCTTTGTTCCACATCCTTCGTTGAATCCAGGACAAACCTCTTGTGGCTCTTGCCAATGTACTTCTAAATTACTGTGGAATGACCTTTGGTTCAATTTTACCTGAGGTGATTTTAATGATATTGTTCTATAAATTTATCATTCTGTTGTGTCCTCTTTCTGTGAAACAGGTACAAATATGGATCTTTTTCCAGTCTTTTGATAAAGCAACCCTCTTTCAAATTTCCAGGTATAGACAAATAAGTGCTTACAGTGTGTCAACATCTAGTTGATATATTTCACTTGGTATTCCATCAATTAATGGGCACCTGCTTTTGCCTAATACTTTCAGTTCAATGTGAAAGTCTTCCTTCAGGACCATTGGTTCTGCTCATGTTTCCTCCTGAAATAGTAGAATGTCAACAAGTTCTCTGTGGTACAGTTAATCTGTGTACGTTTGCCATCTTATTTGGGGGCTTCTGCACCATTCAAGGTTTTGCCCATAGAATTTCTCACTATTATAGCCTGAGGCTTGAATTTTTTTCATACCTTCAGCTTAATATGTGTTGACCATGTTCATTTTATCTAAATCTAGGTCTTCGTGTATACCATTACAATAGTCTAGTTAATCTTCTTGAGCTACCCTTTGCAATCTTCTGTTCAACTCTTCGACTTCATCATTTCTTCCCTTTACTTAAGCTACTTTAGGATTAAGAGCAAGTTTCAGAGTCTCTTCTGACATATACTTTGATATTTTTTCTTTATGGTCTTTTTAATGACCTTTGCTCTCTTCGTGAATGGTGTTCAAGATGTCCTCCCACAGCTCATCAGGACTTCTGTCATTCATGTTCAATGTATCATATCTATTCTTGAGATGTTCTCAATCCTTCACAATGTGAGCTCTCTCCTTCCTGTTTACAACTTTACTCATCCTCAGAAACATCATTGCCCCCTCTGAAATGTAGGTGCTACCCTCCCCCTGGTTGTCTCATGAGTTTCCAGTAAAGTTCTCCTCACTGTGAATGTCTGAATAATTTGTCACAACCTTGCCTCAATCTTGTATGGCATCGGATGGATGGTCTTCTCCCTTTTACCCTTTCTGTAAGGAGTGACCCAGCCAATGTGAGGTTTCTTCCCTTAAGGTCATTCTCATGAGGGGTATATAAAGTGAGAATGGCTAGTGGCCAGTCTATGATCATCAGAGTGCTTAGTCCAAGATGTGGTTCATGGAGGGTTGAGTAGAAAATTAATCAAAGTGTCTACCAGAAATCTAGAACCAGATCTACTCTCCTCTTAGAAACCTTTGATTAAGTTTATATATATATATTTATTATATGTATATATATATATTTATTATATGTATATATATAGTATCTCAGTGCCCCCTTGCAGTTATATGACAGGTATTAATCTGAAAGGCAAGGATCTACCCTTTCAATAACTGATAAGAGAAATTTTCACCTAGCATCAACCCCCATGCTTAACACAAGCAGAATTCAGTCAATTATGAAATAAGTTTGTAAAAAGCAACAAATCATGAATTGTAGCAGGTAGACTATACTCAAATAAACTCATATCAACAGTACCTTAAATTATACACCATTGGTTACATTATTGATGTGAACAGTGCCTTGTACACCATGGGGATGATTAATAATGTTATTCATTTTTGTTTATTTGTTCATCTTTTGGGGAGGCGATCTTTGATTTTTCTTTCTTTTATTGTTATTCTTGATGGTTTTGTTTTTGTTTTTGTCATAACATGATTAAAGTCATTCATAATCCATGGACAAGCAAGTGGCAAAATCTAGAAAAAATTTTAATTTCCAAACTCAAGAAATAGCAAACTATTGTGCATGTTTTATTTTCACACCATCAACTCTGCATTCAACAAAGAGTTCAAACCATTAATCAACTTTCTGTATTCTACCCCATCCCTTCTTGCGATTCCTCCTCTGGCTCTTGTCCTCCAGTTTCCCTTCCCCTCTAGTCAGTGCTTGTCAGCCTGCTAGTCTGTTGCATTTAAATGACAAGCTAGTAATAGAGAATAAAATTAGCGTGGAATTTGTTCAAACTTTACATTTTCGATAATTGTTGTTGTGAAGTACATGGCATATGCTGCTAATAAAGAGTTCAGCAGTTGATGTTTTCTTTACAGGTTTAGACTCAGGTATGAGGTTGTGTAGACCCTTACTATAAAGGCACATTGCTAACTTGCACTTCTTGTGGTAACTCAACAGGCTAGAAAAGTGATGCTAAATTGATTCAGAGTTGGATTGAGTTACAGCAGGACTTGCTGTTGGCCTTGTGGGGACTCTATCATAATATCAAAAATAAAGATTTTTATGGTTTAATAAAAATCATTTGATTTATCTTTCTACTAACACATGGGACTTTCTCCACCTGTAAACAGAGTCTCAGAAACTCACAGAGACAGTTCTACACTGTCCTATAGGCTTATAATGAGCTGATGCTAACTTGATGGCACTGGGAAAATTGCAATAAAAAAGCTCTTCATTATAGGGGCATGGAGAATGGGGGAACCCCTGGAACAATTGACCCGGGATGATCTTTAACCCTTAAACCAAAATTATCTCCTGCTATATCTTTCTGACAACAGAAAAGGAGTTTAACTAGAATAGGAAAAAATGTCTGCCTTTAACATTAAGCTCTTTTAAGAACTTGGAATATTAGATCAAAACTTCAACTTCCTGCCCTTGAGTCACAGAGAGTGGATGCCCTCAGAGATGCTTGACAAAAGACTAAAACTGCCCTGATGAGTTTCTGTGACCTGTGACCATAACTGTTTAGCAGAGTAGAACACCTGTCTTTCTGCTTCAGAGGTACTGATAGTTTCAAACGTCTGACCTACCTGCTAGCCATCCAACATATAACCACTCGGCCACCAGTGCCTTTGATAGAAACCTGAGCGGACAGTGAACTTATGTTATTGGGACACCAACAATTCAGAAATACTGGGTAAGCAGTACATGCAGAAATTGTTGAATCAGTATACATTTGCTACATTTACTCACCAGCAACAAAGAAATAGCAGAAGAAATTATTAAATCTCTCCACTTTCTCCTTCCATTAGAGAATGTATAAAGCAACACAATCATCTCTGGAGAGTCATTGTGCTTTAAAGCAGGAAATTATTATTGGTTAAGCTAGAATGATAGAAGAGAAAGTTAAGAAAATAGCATTTAAGTTAGTAATATATTAAATTATTTTTTAAATTAATTGTATTATGTCTTAATAGGCGCTTCAACCCTAAATGCTTCATCATTTCCAAGTATTTTATAAGCAAATTCATCCATCACTTGTCAGTATAGCAGGCAGCTACCTCTAGGGTAAAATTTAGTAGAATTTTAGATGTATAAAGCAGTTCTATGTAACAATCAGACCGAAGCAATGGAGGACTACCATAGGCAATTATAGCACACTAATATACAATTGTTGAACATAAGGTATCATTTTCTTTCATCTCTGAAAGTACTGCCATTGAAATTCTTGCCATTCAGCTGCATATTCCATTTTGCCATATTTCTCATATGTGCCATTTTATTATTCTAAAATCTCATTAATTTTAAAGATTGTATCTTGGGAAAAAATAAAATCAGAAATATCTATCTTTAAACCCAGAATCTTAAGGAGGGTATCATTTTATTTTAACTTCCTCATGTCCAAAACGTGTTCAGAATTGACTGGATATAAAGTTGGTGGGGATACAAGAGAGGGTGCTATCAGTTCAAGAGTGCATTTCAGTTTGAGAATAGCTAAAATGAATATATGCATTTTGATTAAGTATAAGTGAATAGGTGCATATGTGAGTGTGTGCATGTGTTTGTATTTTTTAATTGATGTGTTAGGTTGGTGATATCAGATTATACAAAGAAAACTTCCTTGTATGCATCAAATTGCATTATAATTGATATCTGAGGATGAACAGGTTTTGAAATACTTCCTAAATTGATAATGACAGGATTTTGAGTCAAACTCTAACTTCTACTGGCTTACACTTGATTTGCTTTAATATGGGTTTTGGGAAAAGAAAAAAAAAAGCTATTGGAACTCCATTTAGAGCTGCCTGGCAACAGTCAGGTAGAAAAGACTTCAAATTATTAGTTTTCATTACTGAGGGCCCCTTAGGACTACATTGGAAAAAATTCTGTCTACCCCAGATAAGAGTCTTTCTAGCAGTTTAATGTGCCAATCAGTTGTGCTCAGCAGCCCAGAATCATCATATTGCAGCTATTGAATATTCCCAGATTATAGGATTCAGAGGATGGAGAATGTGATATGTGACACACTTCCAAAGAATGGTGACGAAGAGCATTAATATGCTGATGATGGAAAGGGGAAATGTAAGGGACTAAATTGTGTGGGTTCAACAGTTCTTGTGATGGGGAAAATTATATAAGCAGAAGGCACATCGCAGAGTCTAAATTTATGTGTCGATCCAGTGATATCATTCATTGAACACTGAATCTCACAGTTCTTTTTTTAACCTTTAAACAGAAACCTCTGGAATCTTAGGGCATACAAATATATTTAAGAGAAGCTTATGCTATAGGTTACTTAGTGCACAAATACATATAAGAGAAAATACCTTATCAAGTTTAGAATTTTTACATTCCGATGGGTTATCTTTGAAATCAACTTATAATAAAAATAATACATGCATATATAATGTGTTAGGGGTGGGAAACTCTAGTGAGTTGATTTACTTTACATAGTTCTTCTAGTTAATTTTTTGTAACTCTAACAGGTGGGGCCATGCATATTAATTGTGTTTCCTCTTTTACTGGTGAGTGGGTAGAGGGATGGATACATGCTGATAGAATTTATGATTAGCAGGGATAATTGTGATGGTAAAAACCTGAAACTCTAACATGAGGATTGTTTGATTTTGTCATTCTCCTGGGTATGATATGAACTATCTCAGAAGAAGGAATTGGCTATCTAAATACCATAGATAAAGAAGAACCAGGAATGGAGTCTGCCCTTTGGATGGGAGATCCCTGCATCCTGCACTCTACCTTGATCTTGTAGACACAGAGTTATGACAAAAGAGGAGCATTAAAGGAATGGCAGCAAGAACCAAGAATCAGAGCACAAAAAGTAGTGAGGCTAATAATACCTTTGCATGGGAGGGTCACTTATAGTGTGGATTGCCTCTAAGCTTTTAATTGGGGAAGCTAGGCTTGTGGATCCGTGGAGATAGAGTTGAGCACCTTCAGGCTTAGGCTTATGGTGGACTATTAGATTTGGTAGCACTAATAGAGTTTTGTAACATTGCCTGAGCAAGTGAACACAAGGCTGAGAGGCCAAGGCCATGGTTAGAAAAGGATTGTCCTGACCAGAAAACTGTATCCTGAGTATCTCTAATCCAGAATTGTAACATTTAACCTCCACAATAAACCCCATAAACATGAGTATTATTTTTCCTAGAAAAACTAGCAGTGGTGCCCATTCTTTGGATCCAGGGTCCCTACACTGGGAATCTTCTAGAACTAGGAAACACACACAGAAAGAGCAGTTGTTCTCAACCTTCCTAATGTCATGACCCTGTAATACAGTTCTTCAAGTTGTGGTGACCTCTTAAACATAAAATTGTTTTTGTTGCTACTCTCTGTCTGGTTTTCCTACTGTTGTGTATCAGGCGACCCCTGTGAAAGGGTTTTTGACCCCCAAAGGGGTCACTATCCCCAGGTTGAGAACCACTGCCCTAGAATCAGTACTCTAGATTCAAACTTTTGCCCTCTTCCACACAGAGCATAAATGACTGACTCTTGAAGACATACATGTGGGGGAAATACTGTTGAACATCACTCGATAACTAAGGCACTCTTGAACTAGGAATCCAGAACTCAAATATCACACCATTTTGCATTCAAATAATGCCTTATTCTTCTCCAAGCACACACATATTTACCTTCTTAAAAACATTTTATTAATATAGTACATACATACAGCATATGATTCCATAGTTCAATCACGTCAAGCAGAACTGTACAATTTTGCTACACAATTCAGTTTCCAAACATTTTTCATGATGAGATATTTATGACTTCCTTATTAAAATTGAAACCATTATTCCATTATTTGTCTACCCTTAATTTCACATTTGGAATATCTCATGCACTTTCTAAAACACTATAGTGTTGCTTTGTGTGTGTGTATGTAATTCCTGTTCCTTCCTTTAAGTTTGGTGGCAACATAGATTTGTCTGTTTAATTACTGATAGTTCCTAGAAGAGTGCCTGGCATATAACACAATTTTTGAACAAGCGAATGAGTGACTATTTCTCATTTGAGCCCAGGATAGCCTAGTGAGTTTAGCAGACAGAGCAGGATTAAATTTATCTTCCACAGAGATGTGAAAGGAAGATTTGTTGGGTTATGTGCCAGATGTTAGAGAAAATTAGGAACAGACATGTCGATTCTGTCATATTCCCACTTCCCTTTTATGGAATTCACTCCCTGTTTGACAATTATTCTCAAATTCGTCTGTACAGAGTGGGCACCTGGTAACAGTATGTTTACCTACATTCACTCACCTGAAATTCTGATAATCAACTTCAGGTGTAGATTGGACACCAGAATTTCTATCAGTTTTCCTGTCCGAGTAAATTAAGTTTTATTTTCAAGCAAACATCCCAACAGTACAAAGAAGTGGAATCAGACATATCTAAATGCAAAGCTTATTATCATTTTAATCTTCATTTCATAAACCTCTGAACCTCCATTTTCTCCACTCTGATAGAGTGGTGAGAATACCAAGCTTTCCAGGAAACATCCAAGATGCAATAGCATAATGTAGGTGAAAAGTTTGGCACATAATATTAACTCAATATGTGATAATTTTCTAACTCTGCATCTTTTGTTTTTATTTTTCTTGTATAAGTATTTTTTATTATTTCATTTATTACAGCATCCAGGTGACATTGTAGAGTAATTAAGGTCTGATGCTGTCAATGTTATTTTACTATTCATTAGTCTCCCTTATGCCAGTGTCTTAGGTTCTGTTTTAATGAGAACTATCAATTTCCTCATGCCTCGAGTATAATTATTATTGTACAGTGAGTTTTCTAAATCATTAACACAGTAACAGTTCTTTCCTCCTATAGGATAACAAATAATCAAATGTTTTTGCTTGAACTTGATTTTACTTTCCCACTTGCATGCCCTTTTAGAAATATCTTTGGGTAATCTTCCCTGTTTGAAATGATTAGGGATTTATAAACTTTTAGTATAAATTTTAAAAAATGAAATGCAATTTCCCTGGGAATAAGATTTAAGAATCTTGCTGATGCAGTTGGAGATTTCTTTAAAAAATCATTTTATTGGGGGCTCGTACAACTCCCATCACCATCCACACATACATCCATTGTGTCAAGCACTTTTATAAATTTGTTCTCATGATCATTCTCATGACACTTGCTTTCCACGTGAGCCCCTGGTATCAGCTCATTTCCCACTCCTGCCCTGCTTACCTAAAACCCCTGAAAATTCATAAATTATTATTATTTTGTCATATCTTACACTATGCTACGTCTCTCCTTGCCCACTTCTCTGCTATCCGTCCTCCAGGGAGGAAGCCATATGCAGATCCTTGCAATCTGTTCTCCCCTTCTACCCTACCTTCCTTCCACCCTCCCACTATCGCTTCTCTCACCAATGGTCCTGAGGGGTTCTTCTGACCTGGATTCCCTGTGTTTCCAGTTCCTATCTGTACCTGTGTACATCCTCTGATTCAACCGGATTTGTGCGGTAGAACTGTCTTTTAAAAAAAAATTGCCTATAACATAGATCAGAAAGTTTAATCAGGTAAATGCATGCGCATTGAGGCAAGCTGGGGAGTGGGCTATCTAAGTATTGTGTTTTATTTCCTTAAACACCATTTGCTGTTATTATTGACTGTGTTTTAATCAACGGCTCTGACCCTTAGGCACACCACACACAACAGCACTGCACACTGCCCAGTCCATAATCAGCCCATTAATCGATTGCGGATTGGACTATTGTTATTCATCAAGTTTCCATTGACTTATTTCAATTGTATATCATCAGGGTTTTGTTAGCAGCATAAAAGTCTCCACTCAAGTGCACTGGTGAGAAATTGAACCCGGATCTACCACTAAACCATCCTCTTCCATTAACTGAACCAAACCCACTGCATTTGAGTTGAATCTGACACATAATGATCATATAGGAGAAATTAGAACCACCCATAGGGTGCACCACTAGGACCCTTTATCTCATCACTATTGAGGGAACATTGACTTTAAAGTTTTTCCTGCTTTAAGCAATCAATTTGATGCATTTAAATTAATTTATAGACTTGCTAAAACATACCACTATCTAGATTTAGAAAATATATGTTCCTCCTCCGAATATATTTCTCTTTCCCTTTGCAGTTAATCTTTGTGCCCAATCATAGCCACTACTCTGTTTTATTTCATGATAGACTGATGGACAATATTCATATAATTATTTGCAAAGAATTATATTGAAATTTCTCTCGTGTTGGTTCCTGGGTGTGGGATTGCTAGATCATATGAGAACTTTTTATTTTATTTAGAAGTAAATCACCAAAATGCACACCAAATAAATTGTGTTATTTTATAGTTCAGCCAGCATGTGTAAGGATTACAGCTTTCTTTACATTCCACACAACACTTACTATTGCCTGTCATTCTGATGAAGACTTATTATAAAAATATCCCCGTTTAGTCTTAGCTTGTGTTTCCCCAATAAATTATGACATTGGGGATATTTCAGAGGTTTTAAAATACTTTTAAACCTTCTTGTGAACTATCTGTTGGGATTTTTTGCTCATTATTTGAAAAGCAAATTATACGTGTTCTTTATATGGTCTGTATGCAAGTGTCTTATCAGCTAAATTATTACAAACATTTTTCCATTCTCTAGATTATGCTTTCCTTTTCATGAAAGTATCCTCTTTAGTACAATTTTTTTAAAGTGGTAATGTCCCATTGTGGCAGTAACATAATCTACTGTCAACTTGAGGAAGGGCTGGAGTCTAGCTTGTCAATCAGACTACAGATAATGAGACCTCTGTGTGAGTATGGCCTTCTGAGAATTCTGGGCATTTCTGTCTTCCTCCCAGGAGGCAGGACACACACTCTTTGCTTGGCATTTCTGTAGACAAGCCACATGGAGACATACTGAAGAAATCAGAGCCCTGGAGCTGGAAGAGCCACATGGAGACCCACACCAGCCCTGAGATGCTTCCACTGCCACTGGATCCACATGACTTTCCACCCACTGGTCATCTTCCTGCAATTGGTATCATTGTCTAGTTTTATGAGTTTGAAGAAGAATTTATATCTGACATATGGGCTAATATCTGATTTATGGACTTGATCTGGACTTGGATGGGATATTTTCTCAATCTACAATTGAACTTTTATATAAAACTCACCCAAATAGACTTACGAATCTCCATGGATTTGTTTGTCTAGTCTACCTGGACTAATCACCCACATATTTTTCTTCTTTTTCTTTCACCTGTGCTTTCAATATTATACCTAAAAAAAACTATTGTAAGCTAAGATAAAAATTGCTTGCATGGATTCTTTGGATAATTTAACTCTTACATTATTTCCATGCTTAATTACCAATTCAATTGGTCTATTTAAGGAATTAATTTTTTACTTCATGGATACTCTCTATTGTCTTTCAAGTACCTATCTCATTTGTATCTACTCTTTTTTATTTATGTTCTTCTGGTGGTTGAGTTTTCCTTTATTTCACCAGATATATAAAAATATTTTCTTAGACTTCTTCCAGAATTATATCTCTATTGCTTCTTCTGATCCAGGAAGCTGCACCACTAATACAGACTGTCATCTTCAAAGTTGTAGAGTAAAGGGTAGAGATGGGAACAGGGAAAGTTTAAGTTTCATGGATAACACTTATTGACACTCAATAGTGATATACTTTATTAAGTATTCCCTTAGTTGTATTATTTTATTTTATACCAAAGGAATATTGATTAAACAAACCAAAGCAACCCTACATCATCCACTCATGCTAGTTGGGTATACTTATGCGTTTGTACATTCTTTACCTTGTCTTCCCCTGAGTTAATGGTGACAATGGTAATTGCTACTCCATTAATTATTATCTCTGATATATCCCATCACCTGCAATTCTGAAGAAAATAAAACCTCACATACCATTTTCTGAGTAATGATTTTGATACTTTTAATTTATAGGCTTTGCAAAATTATGTGTTTTTTAATTATATGCTTTTATATATCTGTTATTCCATTCATTTGCACTTAAACTGACAAAATTATATCTATCAGTGCTGGTGAAATAATATATGTATTTCTATGTAGAGCTTATATTAAGCAACTTCACTTTAGGAGTCAAACAGCATGAAATTTAGAAAAATGATATTTACCACAAGATATTTGTGGTAGCCATGTACTTGATGTCAATTTCATGCTTGGGAGTGTAAGGGTGGAGTCTAGCCTGTCACTCTGGAGATAGACAATGAGGTCTCTGTGTGGGCACTGCTTTCTTCTGAGAATTCTGGGAAGTTCTGCGGTATTTGCCAATTGGAGAAGAGAGACTTGACAGAATCTGTGAGACGACAAACTACTGACAAGATGAGATAAGAGCATGCTGATCGATCCTGATTCCGTGAGAAGGGAAGAGCCAGAGGAGAAGCCACATGGGCATGCTCTAATGGACCCAAAACTCTGGGGTCAGAGAAGTCACGTGGAGACTTCTGCCAGTGCTGAGTTGCTTAGGAGGCCAAGGGGAGACCCATGCAAGTGCTGAGATGCTTCTACAGCCATCGGACACACAAGATTCTGCCCCGACTGGCCTGTGATTGTCCTGGTGTCAAGGCATGTGCTTCATAAGTCAGACGGAGACTTTATAGACTGGTGTCAGACATATGCACTAATATTGGACTTATGACCTTGGACTGGACTGGGTTGAGATGTTTTCTCAATGTTCCATTCCTCTTGTATATAAAACTTTCCCTTTTATCCATATTCATGTTCATGAATTTGTTTCTCTAGTCTACCCGGACAAACACAATATTGTAGCAGAAAGATAGAATCATGTTATGGTTGGATTTCTTTTGTGACTACTCTTCATGTAACATGGACATTTGAAAGTGAATCATGAAGATAATCTGGCATATTATTCACAGAATTCCTCATATTTAAGAACTATTTTCATTAGTTTTCTCCAAACTTCTTTTTACCTTGCAAACTAGTAGTCTTATCAGAAATTTGCAAGTTAAACAGTAAATACATGCATAACATATTACAATTATTGGCCTACCATGTCCCAGTATATACTTATATATGTTACATGACATTGAAAGAACTTAAAGAGCTTATCTAATATTTTAATAATGGTTATAATAAAAATAATGGCTTTTAAAAATGAGGCTAGCATGTAAATTGCTCATGGCCTGAGCCACTGTGGTATGAGTTGGACTGGGAAGCTGGACCTATTGCCATTCTCTGGAGACTTCTATCATAAAATTTCACCCTCTATGGGTTCAAATTAGTCCTGTCTATTGAAGAGTGCTGTAAAAACTTTCTCATTTCATCAGTTGCAAATTTTATAGTCCCTCTATTCTTTGTGAGAAAAGGTCTGGTCTCATTCAAAGCACAGAGATCCCTTCAGAAGGTCTTTAGTCACTTGAGAAACCAGATGAGAGACAGCAGAAAACTCTGCTGGTGTGAGAGAGAGACACACTATGTTGCATAAGTAATAGAATGGTGAAATCATTACCATCACAACTATACATTATCAACATTTCTAGTGAGTTAAATGTCTTTTGTAGAAAGTGGATTGTGGGTGGGTTTGTCTTAGAAATTTACTAACAGAGATTCTTATTCTCATTTCTGATTACCAAAAATCATCAAGTATTAAATGAAAGGATATTTTAGACTATATAATAGCTTGGAAAATCAATGAACATTTGTTCGTATGAAAGGAAAAACAATAGGCATAATTTTGTGATTAGCTAATCATTGATCAGTTTGTGCTCAACTCTAATGAACTTTTTACTCTTCCCTAATGGATCTGTGTGCAGATTGAGTACACATTCAAAACTCGGACTGTACATGTTTTTGTGGTTATTACTTTCTAAGTGTCTATGACTTCCTCATGTGTCAGCTAAGGTGTAGTTTGTCCCTGGTGTTAGCCACTTATATCACTGTCTTCAACAAAGTCTCTGTTATGTCCTTTCCTTCTCCTTGTTAGAAAGCAAGATAATGAGCTTCCACCAGGGAGGTTACCGATCCTGAAGGCCAACATGCATACACAAAAGCGACCATGTCCTAGAACTGGGACTTGACGACAAAAGCAGTTCAAGAATTAACTGCTGCACCCACGCCTCGTCTGCTTCCTTCTTAGTTTCTGTGTTATTTTTGTATATTTTCATATATTTTTAACTTTTTTCGTGTGACTAAGGATAAAATTTAGAGTGCAAATTGACTTTCCATTCAGCAGTTCATATACACTTTATTTTCTGTCTGATTGCAATACTGCAAAGTATCAAACCCCTTTCCATATCCTGTTTGTGTTTATGATTGCCCTCCTACAGTAGCCCCCACCAGCACTTGAGCTTTATCTCTGGGCAGACAGTACCTATTCATCACCTGTGTTTAGTTATCCCAGCTTCTTAGTCTGTGAGTTGCTTCCACATTTGAGGTCACATAACTGAATGTGAGGGTTGTGAAAACATTGGCAACAGTAAATTGTTTTTTAATACATAGCGACCAAAAATGAATCAGAGGTTTCTGGAAACAGTTGCCCACGTTGAAAGCGTATCAGGAAAAAAGAGGTAGAAAGTAGAAAAAAGACTTTTCTGATATTAGTGTTCACATTTAACGGATGGGTTTCAGAGTGGCAGTGATTCAAAACCACTAGTTTTTCCTTGGAGAAAAGGAGATTTTATACCCCATAAAGGTTTACAGTCTTGGAAACCCTTAGTTACAGTTCTACTCTGTCTTACAGGTTCATCGTAGGTGCCAGCAACTGATGTCAGTGAGTTTGATTTAGTGTGATTTCACTGAAAGCTGTTGTTATAGGTAAGCTTGTGGTGCCAACATGGTCAAAGACGATAGGTAGGTCTGTTGTGACGACATGGCCAATGAACACACACGATCAATTGAACCGTGGAGATAGAAAAGACTTGGCAAGCTCCACCCTTGCTCTCTTGCTTATGGATCTTCAGACCAGACAGCTGCCTTGTTTGTCCTGTGCCTTGACCTCCAAGCAACACTACCCATGGGACATCTAATCATGGACTGTGGAGCTGTGAGTTGAGGTTCCTTCAAGCTCTACTTCACCGCGCTCCTGATATACATCTCTTGAACTGGGGACTGTTGGACTCTGTCATCTGGCGGACTGTTGACGACCTGCTCTGCTGTTTGCTCCCTGTGACCAGATAGCCTGGATTGCTCTACAGAGGACTACTCAGTGGCCCCCAAGATTGAAGGACTGCCAGTCTTCTGGCTGTTTCATGCAAGTGAGTTGCACTGAGCAATTTATACTGCTTTATAGATAATTAACGGTTTCATTCTTATTTTATATACTCTTCTCTCTATATAAATATATACAGAGAATTACTAGTGTCCTAGTTTTATTTCTCTAAAAGAACCCTACCCGACACAGCTGTGCCATAGGGGTACAATTGGTTCTAGCGCAGGCTTAAAGGGTGACTAGGGGTCATACTTTGGGGGCTCACCAGTCTCCATCTGGCCAGTGTGCCTGGTCATTTAAAATTTATTTTCAATATTGTTCCATATTTTTCTCCTGCTCTACAGAGGAACTTCTAGTGTAATCCCCTTCAGAGTGGTTTGACAGAGGTATCCAGGCTCAGCTAATTCTTCTGGTGCCAGGTTTGTGAAGATTGGGGTTCTTGTAGTCCACAATCATTTGGACTGATCACTTCCATGAATGTTTTGATTTTCTTCACTCTCATTTTCTCTGCATAGGAAGGGACCAATAGTTGCACTTTACCCTCATTGCCTTTATTGATATTTAATACTTCTTTAAGGAACAATTATTAACATATTGTATTACTTTTACTCAATATTCAGTGTCCTGAAAGGTTTGTTTTTGATAAATGTGCACCTTTTTGTGAATTTTTTTAGGGAGATTGCCAACTTCCTTTGCAATACCAGAATTCAGGTATCACCATGTCTTGTGATACCTTTTAAAGAATAAGAATGATGAGTTCTTATCAAATGTTGATATCAAATGAATGGTTTTGATTTAACTTAATCCTGTGTCATAGTGTTGAGGGCTAGCATAGTTGTTTTATATTCTTCAATTTTGTAAGAGAATATCTAAAATCTTGTTGTTCCTTCATATTTTTCTTTTTAAAAAATCATTTTATTGCGGGCACGTGCAACTCTTACCACATCCATCCATACATCAATTGTGTCAAGCGCATTTGTACCTTTATTGCTGTCTTCATTCTCAAAATATTTTCTTTCTGTTTGAGCACTTGGAATCAGCTCCTTATTTTCCCTTCTTGCTCCACCCCATCCCTCACAAATTCTTGATTATTTATAAATGTTATTATTTTCATATATTGCTCTGTCCCATGTCTCCCTTCACCTACTTTTCTGTTGTCCGTACCACAGGGAGGGAGTTTAGGGTAAATCATTGTAATCAGTTCCCCCTTTCTCACCTTTCTCCTTCCCCAGCTGGTTATAGCTACTCTCATTATTGGTCCTGAAGGGTTTATCAATCCACAATTCTGTGTTTCCAGCTCTTTTCTGTACCAGTGTGCATTCTGGGTCTAGCCACATTTGTAAGGTAGAATTAGGATCATAATAGTTGTGGGACGGAAGCATTAAAGAACTTTTGTATGACATATTTATGCTTCATCAGTGCTACACTGCACCCTGACTAGCTTGTCTAAGAACTTTAAAATGTTTTTCCCCAAATAGCTATGTTTCTTAATAGAATAATGGATAATCTTTGTAAATTCATATATGCCACATTTCTGAAATTTCTAAGATTTTTATTGGCTGGTTGGTTGATTTTGTTGTTTTTTTTTTAAGTTGATTCACGTCAGAAACAATCTGATGGTCAAAATGTGAAAATATTCACTTGAAGCTACAAGCCTTATAAAAAAGTCTTGCTAACTTTTCCTATGTTCATTCATAAATAACTAAAAGTACTAATTAAATAATTGCACACATATAAAGCTAAAAAGAATCTTTTATTCACAGTCTAACAAGCAGCATCTTCTAGAAAGCTTGTCCAATAAAAGCTTATTAAGAACTAATTAAGAGATTTTTGCTGGGAAATTTTCCACACTAAGATTGGTTTGATATGAAGGAAGCTTGTAAATAAATCTAGAAGCAGAGATTAAAACAATAGCATTATTTAGAACCTTCAGGTATTGTTCCAGTATATTTCCACATAGAAATAGGCTACTTTTATATGTATTCTTTCTTTCCTTTCTTCTTTTGACATAGCACACCACCCTTATTATTTCTTTCTTGTTGTGCATTATAAAAATGATCCAGAATTATTAGAGGTGCTTTTGTTTTGTTTTGTTTTTGTAGGAGAAAATGGCCTAAAGAAGGCAAAAATTAAATAGTTTAAAGAAGAAATAAACTACCCATATTATTTTGTATTGACTATCTAACAGGTGAAATCAATTTAAAATCAAATAAAAAGGATTGAAAATTACACTAATTTACAGTAAGGAAATTCTTGAGTGGACCACATTTTTCTGGACCAATATCAGAAAGCTTGGTGATGGAAACCTATTATGAAGAAACTCAGAAAATAAAAATTTGGATGACATCTGCTTTGAAAAGATCATAACTTAAAGTATGCTCTGGAATACTATTCTACTCTGTACCTAGGGAGTCACCATGGCTCAAAATTTAGTTGTAGGAATCACAACAAGCATAGTTTATTTTCAGGTCCTTTCATTCTCTTCGTTTTGCTTTGTTTTGTTTTTCAATGTCATTCATTCAACCACATTCCCCATGTGTAGGTGCTCTTTTTGGCTTTTTTTATTCTAAAAATGAGTCAATGTATCAATTAAGTTTTAAAGTTATAGAGCTATAAAGGCTAGACTACACAGCTGGTAATTGTTAACTGGGAATCAAACTGTCAATGATAAAGGTGAGAATTTTTTTCTCTCATAAAAAGCTTGAATGACTTTGCACTCTTTAACCCCAATCCCAAACCAAAGCCATGGCATGGTCAACTCTGACTCAGAGATAGCCTATAAGACAGTAAAACCGCTCTCTAAAGTTTCCAAAGCTGTCCTCTTGAAGAAATACGACGGCTGGGGTCTTCCGTGTGACTGATGGATCCCAACCAAGGATCCTCCGATCCCCAGTGCAGTGAGGAACCATTCCCCACCACAGCTCCTTTTACATTTCTTGCCAAGGCTATTGAGTTGATTCCACCTCACAGTGCTTCTGCATGGCTTCCTGGCGTTTTGTAAATCTTTAAGAGAGCAGATCGTCATTATTAAGGATCTGCTGGTGCTTTTGAACTGCCTACCTGGAGCTTAACAATCCGATGTTTATTTGACGCAAACCAAGGCTCCCTTTAACTGGAGTTTAAAATAAGTTTAAAATAAGGTTTCTACTGTCTTAGAGCATCCAGTGATATGAACTATAGGTTTGGGGATTAGCATTCCAATGCTTATCATATAGTGCTGACAGGTGTTTTTTTTCCCAGTGTATATGGCATCTTCAATAATTGTCCAGCAATTGAGTGTACATAATGAGGATATTTCTAAAGTTCACTAATCAGAATTAAAATTTATAATAAACGAGTTCTCCCCACATGCTCTTAGTATAGTACAGTTGTCACATGTCTTTGTGACTTATTTAAACATAGCCCTATCTGCACAGACACTGAAATCATGTTTAAGTGATCAATTTAGTTGACTATTAATCTATTTCATACAATTTAAACCATCAACTGAGTGTTTGTCTGTGTTTTTTCTTTTTATTTCCAGGGAATAAACTGGTTTCCTGCTTTATCAAATTGGCATGTAGGCGATGGTAAACCCTCAATGTAGTTACGTTACTTGAAGGGTAGAAGGACAGGTTCAATTAGAAGTTGTATAGAGAAATTCATAATTTAATTTATGATGGCATAAACCAAACAATAGCAGAGTGGAATTGCCCCTGTGGGTTTCTGAGACTGTAACTCATTATGAGAATAGAAAGCCTCAACTTCTTCTGTCCTGTTGGCGTCAAACTCTCTGGAGTGAATGTCGATTCCCAGTGAGACAATGGGACATTATAGAACTGCCTGTGTGTTTCTGGGATTGTAACTTTGTCCTGGAGAAGAAAGCCCCTTGTTTCTTCCACAAGGCAACTGATGGGTTCAAACTGATGACTTTGGGTCAGAACTGGTAAATCCAAAGTTGATTTGAGGAGCACAAGTTAAACTAGTGCACCAGTTGCACTCACATCAATTAGGCTTATGATACACGTAGAACATAGCAAATCAAGCCAGTCTTTTGACACAAGCAACATTGAGAAAATGAGAAACATGGTTTAGTGAATAGATGAGATGTTACGTTTTCTAAAAGCTTTGTTACCATTTTATAGATTCTACCTGGAAGACTACGCTACTACTCTCTATGCATTGCTTATGCTCCTCAGATCTGACTGTCCCTTAAACACCTTACAATGGGGACAGTTTAACTCTTCACACAAAAAAGGAGAGAGTTGTCATGGTGAGTTTAAGCCAGTATACTACGTATGTCAAGAATGTCATCAGATATTTGACCACAATTCTGACTGTATATAGTGATGTGAATGTGACACCTCTTAACTTACTTGCAATCATCTATTACTCTGGAACACGCAGCTTCATAAAGCCCTGAATTAATCTTCAGGGAGAAGAATGCCTAATAAAGAACACAATAACGTGCAGCAGTTCTGGTAATAAATTTGATGAAAGGTTTCCTGAAAGCCACAGCAAAGGGTAATATGAGTCCACTTATTAGCTCTGTGTTGGTGTTATTTATGTTCTATGACCCTCAGGGAGATGAGAGATTTTATTTTGCTGCCTGGGCCTCTTTTTCAGGGCTTCACTATGTTGGTGCTTTGGGACCAGTTTGTATACTGACTGGAACAAATTTGTCAACTCGGGAGATGTTTTTTCTTCACAAAAGTCTCTTGCAGAGTGTTTCATTGCCTTTTTTGTTTATTTTTAAATTTTAATCATAAAATATTGACGTTTGGGAACTGGGATGCACTTTAATAGCTTGGGATTTTTTTTTGACATGGTTGAAAGGGAAATGAGCTTATCAAGGATGGGGTCTGAAATAATTCTCTGTGAAGCACATTTTGAATCAAAATATCAAAGTAAATGAAGTAAAAATTTTACTAAGTATCTTTCCAAGAATATTTTGTTTGTATTTTACATCCAGTCAATGTGTGATAAGTGTAAAATTATGTGCAATGTAGTTTTTCTAATGTCTTTTCAGAGACATATAAAAGGTGATGTTTACATTTTACAGTTCAATTGTAAAATTAAATTATGTTCCCAATGGAGTTGAGAGGATGACTACAGCTCATTATGCTTTATATTCATATCAGTTAAGCTACTGTGGAGTTGATTCCAACTATAGCAATCACACATGCATTAAAGAAAAGCCGTGCCTCACTGGGGTTTTGGTGCCAGTTTGTTAAGAAGCCAATATTCCGCTCTTTCCATCTAGACTGTTTGGGTGGGCTTGAACCTCTAATTAGTTAGTCACGTTGGGTAGAAATT
Organism: Nesogale talazaci; assembly: GCA_004026705.1. NCBI lineage: Eukaryota > Metazoa > Chordata > Mammalia > Afrosoricida > Tenrecidae > Nesogale > Nesogale talazaci. The sequence goes on from PVJH01001111.1 coordinate 191,414, forward strand.
GACAGGGTTGAGAGTTCAAAGGCACTACCAGTGCCAAGGGAGGAAGCCTGGACTCTCTACTACAGTGACAGTCACATTCTCAGAGGGCCCAGAGGAGTCGCGACAGGTCAACATGCATGCGATGGCGGTGGGATTCATTTTGGAATTTTAAAGTACTCATTTTTTCAGTCCCAAGCCCATAAATAACTGGAGTCATCAATAGCTTTCCTTCACTACTGAGCTCATTATTTTCATGAGTGTCAGCACTGTCACTTGTTGGAAGTTTGTTTTGCTTTCATTATTTACTTTTAGGTAAAAAAAGACATTGATGGTCATTTTGGCTTTACCTGGAAAAAGTTGTATCATATAATAATTTTTTATTCCCTTTGGCATTGCCTTTTCATTATGCTACATTTCCAGAATGAGTAGGTGAAAGAAAGAAAGGTGCTTATTATTTTCAATTATTATGGGTCAAGTTTGCATTTTGCTAGGATTCATAACTTACATATCTTATGCCTGCATCAACTTAAGAGTATGGCACAAGAACAGAAGCTATCCACAAAACACAGAAATGAGAAATCATATATTGTTTAATTATAAACTATAATTCAGGAGACAGATCATGCCTGAAACATGTACAAACGCAATGCATGCCCTCTTTCAAGAACAAACACAGAGTTGTGAAAACAAAAGGAAAGAAAGAAAAATGCAAGTTCCTAGTAAATTTAGTGTTTTATTATTTTAAAATTTTAGAAAAGCCATGTGACTCTTCGTGGGAGAGAATAGAGCTCTATTCGATCCACCAACAAATGTGTAGTATATGCTCATTTAGTTCAAGGAACTGCAGTACACAGTAGGAAGGGATACAGAGAAAAACGACTTACGACGTCTTTCTCTCAAAGGTTTATAATGTTCACATCATGGGGGGGGGGATAAGTGTGTGGGTAACTAAAAAGTATTCATAAAAATAAAAGAAATTGTTATTAAACAAAAATATTAAAATGTGCAGTTACTATTTCTCTTCATATCCTACTTCAAGGTTTATGTACTTTTGAAGTCAGTGTTTCCATCTCTCTAGCATTTCTTAGAGAATTTCTGTACTGTTGATCTTCACAGCATCATTCGGGCACACTGGAGTGACTTACATTGGGTTCCTTTTTAAGTGTTCTTTGAGGTGGCAGAATAAAAAGAATCTGAAGAAGTAAGATCAAGACTATAAGGTGGATGGGCTGAGATTCCCCTGTGAAATACTAATAGGACCGCCCTAGCTACTATATTAGAATTAGCATGTACATTGTTGTGTTAAAAAAGAGATAAAAATTCTCCTTACTTGTTTTAAGCTTTTGTCCTCATGAATGCCATTTTAAATTTTGAGAAAATGTCTTCATAATATGTTCCCATGGTTATCTTGGGTCCTTTGACAAAATCTATCAAGATGACACGTTGGGAATCCCCACAACAGTCATGGAAAAGTTTCCAAGTTTACTTCTCTGCTTTGAATGTAACAGGGCTAGCAGCTTACCTTAAAAGTCACAGTTTCAATTGGATCTTTTGAGGAAGGCACTCCAATGAGTCTTAGACAAGTGCGTTATGGATATCACTTGTCTGCAGCCATCTACTGACTGCAGAGACTCATTGGCATGTGTTTTTTTTCTTTTCTTAAAAAATATGCATGTGTGAACTGGACTCCATAGAGCAATATGTTTTGACTTATCCTTGTATAATACTAAAGGAGTCCTTATGGCATAGTGAACTACACGTTGACCTACTCACTGGAAAATCAGCAGTTTGAAACCACCAGCGGCTCCAAGGGAGAAAGATGAGGCTTTCTACTCTAGTAAAAATGCTGCAGGCTCAGTAACCCCCAGGGGCAGTTCTCTTCTGTCCTATGCGCTCGCCATGGATTATAATTGACTCAGCGGCAGGGATTTTTTAGTTTTTAGTATAATAATACATTAAATGTCAGTTTAAGCTGGGCTTATAGCATAAATTATATTTGATTAGAATACAAAGAAAGTGGAGATTTAGAAAGCCATCTACATGTAAGTTATATATTAAGCCAAGTAAAAATTATTATTCAATTCAATAGAGATAAGGGATACTAAGTGTGAATATTCATGTCATATTTGTAGTACTCGTGGTTTAATTGAATTCATCTTATTGATAGAGATGAGGAGACAGCAGAAGAAACATCTGGCAGAGGAGAAAACTTCACAGCCTACATTTAGTTTGGGCTACCTTGAGTTTGTCATCTCAAAAGGAATATTTTGGAGGAAAAGGCCAGCAGACAGTTGTGAATTTGAGTCGTTCCTACAAGTCAGCCTCTTAGGAGTCAGAATCAACTGGTATGACAGGGGGCAGCCAGAATTGTGCTATAGAAAGGAAGTCATTTTTAAATGTTATTATGTGTCTGTGTGCTCGTCTCAGAAAAGTTTTGCTTTTAAAATTACAAGGGCTTTATTCAGAAACCTCTTGAAATTTGTTCTCATCTCTTGAAGTTATGATCTAAAACTTAACAATTCTTCATCCCAGATCTCCAAGATAGTTCCTCAAATTGAGCTTTTATAAAGCATAATTCATATCATTCCATCTAATTTTGATCAGTAACTTGGAAAATATTACATATCTGTGTGTATATATGTATATATCCAATGACGGTGAAAAAAGAGGAGTTTAGAATAACCTAGTGGGTTCTTTTCAAGATATTCATTTTTGTATCCAACTTAATGAACCTAAACTATTCATTTATATTATTAATAATATTAATATTATAAATTAATAAACCTCTAAATATATTGCTCTACCCCCTTATATTAATAAACTTCTAAATATATGGCTCTACCCCCTTCTTTTTCTCTTCGGAATTTTGTAGAACACTGTCTGCCCCTTCACCCAAGTTGACACCTGTTTGCTCTCTAACCTGTCACCTCTCCTTTCTCTCCTTTATCATCCCTTATATGGTAAGTATTGAAATCTGATTTCTGGCAGGAAAATCCTGATCTTGATATTTTTTCTTTTATAACAGTAGTCTCCTACAATATTTATCCTTTTCTGATTGACTAACATTGCTAAGCATAATGTTCTCTAAATCCATCCATGCTATTAGGTAGTTCACAGTTTTGCCATTATTTGTTTAGCAACACATAGTATTCCACTTTGTGTATAAACCAAAATGTACTTATCCATTCTTCCACATATGGACATTGAGATTGTTTCCATTTTGCTATTGTGAATACATCGTTGCAATGAACATGGGGGTGCAGATACGTTCCTGCTTTGGATCAAGTAAATAAATTGCTAAGTCATATAGTATGTCTACTCCCAGTCGTTTGAGGAAGTACCAATTTTGGGGGATTGCGTATTTTTACAGTCCACCAGCAGAGTCCAAGGGTCCAAGATCTCTGCATTCACTCCAATATTTGCTTTTATTCTGATTTTTTGAGCTCGTCTATCAAATGGGCTATGAAATAATATGTCATTGTTATGATTTGCCTCACTTGAATTCTTGGTTTTGATATCAAGGTTAATACTGATTCATAAAATGAGCTCGGTCATTGCTCATCTTCTTTTTATATTTGTAAAGAGAATGTGTAGCACTGACTTGCTCTGTGGTCAAATATATGGTCTGTATTGGAAATGTTCCATGTGCACTGGGAAATATTTCATATCATGCTCTGGCTGTGTAGTGTGTTCTGTATAAGTCTAAGAAGTCAAGTTGATCGTGCTGTTTAATTCTTTATCTGTATTTGGTTTCTATGCCATAGTCTGTCTTTCCTAGAGCGCAGTATATTGAAACTTCCTACTATTGTTGTTGTCTCCTTCTTTTACCTCTATATGTTTTTTAAGGCCTTTCATTGGATGCATAGATATCATGGTTATTTTCTTGTTCAATTTCTCCTATAAAATTATGTAATATGCTTTTTTGAATGTATTGATGTTTTTTGCATTAAAATCTGTTTTATAAAAGATTGATAGTGACTTGCCTGCTTTTTTGTTGGCAATAACTTGATATATGTTTTCCCTCCTTTGATTATTTTAGTCTATTTTTGTCTTTGTATTTAAGATGTGTTTCTTCTAAGGAACAAAGTAATGACTCCTATTTTATTATCAAATCTGCAGTTCTCTCTCTTAGACAAGTGCTTTTAATCCATTTACATTCAGTATTATAATTGATTGAATAAATTTGTTGCTATCATAATGCTATTTGTTTTTGTGTTTTTTTTTCCTTTTAAGTACCTGTTCTGAATTTCTCTGGTTTGTGGGTTTTCATTTTTAGCAGTTTTATTGGCATATAATCACATATCATATAGTTCAATAGTTCAATCATATTGAAAAGTGTGTGTAATCATCATCACAATCACTTTTAGAATATTTTCTTCTTTCTTGTACTTAATAGCATTAGCACTTTCTTTCCCTTCAACCTCCCTGCCATGCTCAAAAAACTATTATAGTCTTTATAAAGTTACCTATTCTAGATTTTATATACAGGAAAAACATAAAAAAATGAAAATGAGAAAAATAAATGAAAAATCAATTAACAAATATACCCTAGAATAATCTCAATCGAAAAGGAAACAAAAATGTTAAAATCTAGAGATAATTTAAAATGAGTCCAAAAGAGATCAAACTATAAAGTGTTTTATTTTAACCTAACTGCATTTGCAATGATCCAATTACCAATATGATAGCAATTCTAGTCACATCCCTGATCTGATCACAGGGGATTTTGAGAAGGCTTAAACCAGTGGTTCCCAACTTTCCTAACGCCTTGATCCTTTAATACAGTGCCTCATGTTGTGGTGACCACCCCAAGCATAATTTTTTTTATTGCTACATCATAACTATAATTTTGCTACGGTTATGAATCAGGTGACCCCTGTGAAAGCACTGTTTGACCCTCAAAGGGGCATTGCTCGATCCACAGGTGGAGAACCGTTGATGAAATCCACGTGAGGATCCTGTAAATGAATGTTGGGCTTTCACTGTCATCCATGGCCTTCTGCAGATTGGGGGCTCAGAATTTAGGCTTGAACACTTTTCCCTACTTTTGTCTTAGATTTTATTATTTACAATCCTTGGATTACACAGGTGAATAAGCTTCTTCCAGGTTTGCTTAGTTGATACCTAATTTAGATGGCTGTTTGTTTTCAGACAAGCCTTTAAAGCCTCAGACACCATTCTTTCTGATAGCTTGCCACCACTGCTTTCTTTACCACTCTTGGCTATCCAGCACCCATATCATCAGTGATCTCTTCAAGCAGGCCACATAGTAAGAACTAATTGTTCTGAGAATTAGTGACAATTTAATATAGAAGCATTGTTTTTCTTTGGGGCAAAACATTTTCAATCATGCCCAGGGTGCTGTGGCAATTTTATTGATGGTGTTATTAATTTAGGCAATTGCATATCAATTAAAACACTGTGGAAGAAAGGAAAGTATACATTTATAGGGATACCTTAAGAGAACTATATATATATATATTATTTACTTATAAAGATTAAACATTTAAGGGACTGGACATTCTTTACACAAATAATGAGCAGTGGAGATAGAACAAAACTTTCAGTAACACTCAATCACAGGGATAAAGCTATTGCTGCTAGCCAAAGAAAGGTCATAAGAGGCAAAGTGTATGAAAGGAAGAAATACTTGGGAACAACCTCAAAACAAGAAATTTGAACTGTACTAGGTTGGGTCCTCCAGAGATGCAGCACCAAACCCGCTTGTGTGTGTTTTTGTATAGAAAGAAATTTTCACCAAGAAATAGTATGCATAGTCATAAAAGAAAGTAAGTGCAGCCGAGCTCAAACCAGGCGCTGATGGCACAACAGGAGGTTGGGGAAGAAGACACAGACTCCAGCTCCAGAGAAGATCAAGAGCCAAAGAGAATTTGACTCTGCTCACTTTCTTCCTTATACAAATGGCCATCCTTCCAAAGAAATGTCATTAGGCCCTACCATGAGTGATAGTCTGGACATTTCATCTACGTTGACTCAGGAGTGACTAATGGACAAAATCCATGTGCCAAAGTCCAATGACCTATAAACCCATAATCCTGGATTAATCTCCTTCTGCTTCTACTCACATGAGAGCTTTTCCGTTTCAACTCTAAGGAAATAGTTCAGTTACTTAAATCTACTGCAAGTGAGTTTAAGACAGGCTTAGAAGAGTTTCCAAATCCAATCCTGTGAAGGATTTTGCGCAGCTCAAAAGGACAAGCCTGGTTGTCTATAGGCCACAGCCTGAGTCACCTTGGCAGAATAGAAACTAAATCAAAGTGTCCAATAGAGATACAATTCCTAGTGTTTTCGCTGCTTTGAGTCTCCGTAAGTAATGCAATGTTAGGAGTCTTTCCCAGCAGCAGGCGACCCCACCTGACCTTCCCAGAAACAGATGTGAAATTATCTTCTTCAGGAGATACATGCCCCCTCCCATCACTTGATTTGCTCTCCATTAAGTTTCACTACTCTTCATTGTAGGAGTGTCTGTTGATTTGAGATGACCACAAAGCAATATTATATGGCAGGAAATGATTGACACTCTTCCCTTTTACTCCAACATGAGAAACTGATCTCAGCTGAGGCAAAACATCCTCTTTCAAAGAGGATTTTAACATATAAAACAAGAGATTTATATATGGTTCATGCACACTAGGCAGGCAGTTGCTTGGGAGACCGAATAAGAAGATTTTAGGACCAGGGAACAGAAGGCTGCCTTTGTCTGAGTGTTTATCCTGATAAGAGTGGCCTAGAATATTTCTCCCATTAAGATTGATTAATTTCACTTATCATAATTGATTCTAGACACTTCTATGTCGTGAGGTATGTCACAGTTTCATGACTGTTTTGTAGGGATACAAAGTGTGCATATATCAGAGGTTTGTTATTGTTGTTGTTGTTGTTGTTGTTGTTATTCATTCTTCTACTGAAGGGTATTTTTCCTATTTCCAGTTTTTGTTCAAATTCTTTTTATTGTGAATTATGCTGCAGTGAACCTGGGAGAGCATGTATCCATTTTTGTTCTGTCTTTTACTTCTTTGGGATATATACCCAGCAGAGGTTTTGCTGGGGCATATGATATTTCTATTTTCAGTTGTCTTATATGAGACCATATCTCTTTCCACAATAGTTGTACCTATTTACATGCCCAACAGCAGTATGTGATTTTCAGTATCTCCTCAATATCTCCAAATTTTTCTGCTTTTTGATTTTCTAATTAGACTTATGTGTGTATGTGTGTGTTTGTGTGTAAGGTGAAATATCATGGTTTCTATTTGAATCTTGCAATGACTAGTGATTATGAATCATTTTCATGTGTTTGTTTGCCATTTGAGTGTCATTTTAGTGAACTATGTGTTCATTTGGAGCTCTGATGACGTAGTAATTAAGCCTTGGGCTTTCTATTCCAGTAAATAATTCCAGTCTCTGAAACACACAGAGCAGTGGCTGTGAATCAGCATTGATTAAATGGCAGTAAGTTGGTTTTTTGTAAAGTCTGTTCTTCTGTCCACTTTCTAACTACATTATTTTGCTTTTGTTTTATTTTTCTTACCCAATGTGGGAGTTTTCTGATTTCCCCTTATATTTTGTAACAATCTGTGTATAATTGGTGACAGGTCTTCACTGACTATTTGGTAGAATTGTCCAGTGAAGGTATCTGTTACTGAGGTTAAAAAAAATTGGTGAGGATCTTCTTAATGTCTGCTTTTATTATGAGTGTATTGAGGTCTTCTACATCTATCTACTTTAGCTTGGGTGGATTGTCTATTTATACATTTCTCCTAGGTTATCAAACTTTGAGGAGTATGAATCTTTTAATCATGTGTTAATATTTATTATTGTTTTTATTTCACATAGATCTGTAGTGATTTAGACTTTTTCATCTCTCATACTAGTTGCATCTTCTCTTTCTATTCCTTTGTTAAATTTTGAGTCATTGATAGATTTTGTTCAGTCATTCAAAGAATCAACTTCTTGTCCATTTAGCGTTGTTTTTCTCTTTTCCTGTTCATTATTACTGTTTGAATCTTGATAATTTCTCTTCTTTTGTTGTTGTTCAGTTTATCTTTTGTTCTATAAAGGCTGCCTAACCCTAAAGCTCACAACACCCTTCCAAGCTCCTTTGGTCTTAGATACACAGAAATCTACACCCATCAGCCTGTGATTCCCTGATTCCCACTTATCTTTGGGAATAAAACTCCTGCTGTTATATGAGCCTCTGGTTAGCATGAGACCTATGAACTTCAGTTATATTGAACTAAGATGATTTCTTGATGTAAAGTTTTTCTTGATATAAAATTATTTCTTGTTTATGCGAGTCCCCTGGTTTGTCTTTGAGTAACCAAGTACAGTTCAGCCATGGCCACTTGGTTTGATTGGCTAGTTTCTAGAAAGACATGGAATGTGAATGTTTTGATTCTCAGAAGTGGTCTTGGTTATTCCTACCTAAAATGGAGAAATGGAAATTAATGGATCTTAAATTGCAACTTATGGGAAGAATTACACATTTGAATTTCTGTAAGGTAGCAACCTAGAAACTTAGAGAGTTATATAGAAGGTTAGCGCCCCCCCCACCCCGGTTTTATCCTGCCAGCAGGATCTAAGGCCATATTGCATAGCTATTTTCTCCTCTTTTGTGGTGTTCTGAAAAATTATTCCCAGCAGCTCTCAGACTATGTTCTCTGTGGCTTTTTTTGTTCCTTCCATTTTTTTTGGAATGTGAATGAGTCATAAGTAATTTCTATTGATAGTGGTCCACATAATTCTAAAACGTACTTTAAATATTTTTTTCTCATTTTATTTATTGTTCTCATTGATTGGAATTGTGAGATTTGTCCTCAGACTCACAAATCAGGCTTCCATTGCTTCATTTCTACTGCTTTGCTCTTTATAAGTGCTGCATAGTTCTTTTATCTTAATGTCAAACTCCTCAATGTCTTTTGGGAGGGATGGGGCTGGCACATTTAAAAATTTTACAAAGGTTTTACCTCTTACTCTTGTAAACATTTGCTGCATCTTTTGAGAGCATGTGAGTATCATTTTCCTGGATTCATTTTCTGGGATTTCTGATTCCCTTTCTTCCTCAAAAATGACTTTGTATATTGGTCTATTGTTTGTGCCAGTTTATCATGATTCTTGTTATGAACTGACACTTGTCTGTTGTCTGTAATGTCATGAGGAAACTCTTAGAGGGGCGAGGTGGTTAGGTCATGTGTGAACAATTAAGTCCATCATGTGGTGTTAGAAAGGAAAAGTAAACAAAATGAAGCACAATGCAGGCATCGACAATGACATTAACATTAATTTTTAAAGTGACAAAATATTAATGAACTTGTAAACAAACATCCTTGTGGGAAACCACCACACATTAACTCAACATACCCAGTATTGGTAGCTGCTTTCTCTTTCTCTGTCCTCAGTACGTGTTTTTCAAAGGCCTGCCAAAGCGTTTTCACAATTGTTGTATGTGGGCATGGGTTGAACTGTCCTTTCTCATCAACAGGTAAGTATAGAGATGTCGGGATTCTACTCCTCCCCTATGACTTGTGTTCTATGTTTCACCATTGGTGTTTTATCCAAATTTCAGATAAAAGAAACACACATGGAAAAACAACAACAACAGCAACAACCTGAAACAAATACACACACACACACACACACACACACACACACATATATATACAGAAAACCACACACTGTGGCTAGCTTCCATAGACATCAGCAGCAGTGGGTAGCAGTGTTGCATTACCTACTGTTGAAACTGGTATTTTATTAATACAAAGAAGAAAGGAAGGTGGCAAGGACAGCAACATATGTCCAGTCATCTGGCTGCTTTGGGGGATCTTTATTTGCAGACTCAAAGGAAGAAGAAACAATTGAAAATACTTATTAATAATTGAAACTTGGAATACATTAAATATGAATCTGGGAAAATTGAAAGTCACTAAAGTTGAAACAGGAAGCATACATATTCCTATTCTCGACATTCGTGACTTGATATGGACGGATGTACACAACTGTTCTTCAGATACTCCTATAGTTTACTATACCCAGCCAAACTAAACGCGCTGCCATCGAGGCCATTCCTACTTATACAGTCTTGGAAACCCTTGGGGCAGTCCTCCCCTGACCTGGAGGGGAGTAAGTAGGGGAGGATTGCCCCAAGGATCTCCAAGACTGTAACTGTTTACACGAGTAGAAAGCACCACGCTTCTCCCAAAGAATGTTTGTGGCTTTAAACTTTCGATGTTACAGTCGACTTTCCGACATGTAAGCAGTTCACTATCAAGGCTCCTTTAGGGCCCGGGATAAACGAAAACATTAAGACATCTGCCAAAGTCCAGTGCTGGGGCCACGTGCATGATCTCTGCCTCTGCTTTGTGGAGTGAGTGCACAATTACAACGTTTCACTGGGTGCACTGCGTGCAGCCCTGTCCCTTTCCTATGGGGGTGTGGGAAACTAGGGGTTCCGACATTGCTCTGGCAGCTCTGCAAGGTGGGAGAGTTGCTCAGCTGGCCGTTGGCCTGTATGTAAATTGCAGTGGTCCTTTCGGGTTCTCATGCTAGAGCTCACCCAGTGCTCCAGGGGGAGCAGTTTGAGGTCAGCTAATGAAGTCCCAGGAATTGTGCACCCTGGTTTGTGGATTGTGCACCCTGGTTCCTCCTTGAAAGTGTTCGACCCAGAAACGCAGGGTTCCAAGTTCCTCCTCTACCCACATCTACTGCCCCTTTGCTGGAGAGGGAAGGAGTAGCAAGGCTGTCTCCTTTGCCATTGTTTACTGAAAGTCCCAAGTGCGCTTTTTTAGTTTATTGAGAACTTAATTGTTAGTATAGAATGTGAGTGGACCATTAACAACAGGAGGAGTGATGTGCAAATATCTCTTAGAGCCAGAGGGCTATCTGATGTCATATGCCATTTTCTTCTAAAGTTAGTGGGAGTCTGTTGAAATGTTCTACACTGGGCAAACAAGATCTAATTTGCATTTGGCATTTTAAAAATTTATTCTGTGATCTCTGAGGAAAATGTACAGTAAGTATGAAAATGGAATTAGGGATATATTAAAAAGCTTTTAAGTTCATTTAGATTGACAGCAGATGTCTTGGACCAGAGTAGCAGCACTAGACGTCGGAAGAAGTGACAAATTTGAGGGCGTGTTTTAGAGGTAAAGACAGACTTTGGCTATTCACTGGATGTGAAAAATGAGGGGGGTGAATTCAAGATTTTTTATTTGGTAAACTGAAATGGCAGAGGTTTATTTGGTAGACATTAGCCACATTAGAGACAAAGCTTTGCTGTTCTTTTGGGTGAAAATGAAGCATTGTTATTTCGTGTTTGTGTTTTAGAAAGTGTAACATACATATCTTAACTAGGGAGGAATAAAATTTTGGTAGAAATTTGAGAATTATCAAAAGATTAATGGTTATCACTTCTTGACGCTACTGAGTAAACTGAAGCAAATAGCTCAAGAGCATTAAGACTGCTAGCAAGTCAGTTGTGACTCGTAGTAACCCTCCAGGCCAGAGAGGAAATGGCCCTCTTCCCACCGAGAGAGTCCATTTGACCTCTTGGGTATCCTGGAGAAGACCGCACATATAGTCCCCATTGATGTCGTTGAAGAGAGGTATTTGTGATGAGGATGATGGTTCGTGTGGGCTATGCACTCCTTGGTAAGGGTAGGGGCAGGACCCAATGCAGTGATTGGATCAGAGCTCAGTGACACCTCTTTGGCATCATAGGAGTTTGGGGTTAAGAGTGTGAGGAGCTCCGGGTGTGCGGCCTGACCATGAGAGTTGCCAGTTCTTGGTCCTCTTTCCACCAACTCTGCTCGATCTGCCTGCATCCCTCTTCCCCCCTCTGCTGCCGTGGGCCTACAGTAATATGAGTTTAAAGAGGGCTTCTGCTGGCCTCAGACTTATGGACTCGAGGTGGGTTGGGCTGGGATGCCTTCTTCATATAGAATTACTTCCTGATATGAAGTTCTTCCTAGCACACATGTGAGTGTCATTGAATTTGTTTCTCTAGACAAACCAGTCTCCTACCCCTACCAAATATACAGATTTGCTAACAGTTCAAAAGCATGAATGAGTTTGTCTTGGACTGATCTCATCAAGAGTAGATTCTCTGGCTCCACATGAAAAGTAGATTATCTGTAAATGCTCACTGTTTTAATAAGTGACACTTGGACCAGAAAGGAATCATTTCTCAAACTTGAAACATGTGTTCATTTCTGTCGAAGGTTAATGATGGTGGAAGCCTGAATGCTTTTGTGTCTCAACATCCATTGGACAGTCCTAATTATTCTACCCCCATCCCATCCCCCTAACCTACCACCCCAAATGATTCACCTTTGAGGGTTTATACTGGTGTGCTCCAGAAAAGGTTGCTTATATCTTTATGACTTGCCCTTCTAATATTGTCCTGCACTTCCCCTGCAGTGTTGGCTCTTCTGAACCTCAAAGACCTCTGTTTACTGGACACAGATAGCTGTACAGGTAGTTACAACTGATGACCACTAAAGCCTCACAGTAGAGACATATTTCTCTTCATGTCAAAACAGCAAACCCTGGAAGTTCTCATAATTTGCCTCTATTCATAGCATTTAGATATGACTTTTTGAAGCTAGAATTATCTAAAACTGCTACCTTATACGATTTCCTTATGCTCTGGGTACTACCACTGATCCTGCTAATTACACAGTCATTGTATTTAAGGGTGAGCTGTGAAATGACACTGGTGTTTTCTCTATTTCACATGAATAAGTCCAGCTCATGTCCACTACTTTGGTGTCAAAGTTCTGAGAAGGAGGACATATCTACAATCAGTGCTGTGACAGCAGCATAAAACAATAACAAATCTATTGCCTTCCATTGAGACTCATAGCAACTATAGAACACAGTAGAATGCCCCATGAAATGTCTTAGGCTGGAATATTTATAGGAACAGATTACCTCATCATTCTCCCAAGGAGCAGCTATAGGATTCAAACCGAGCACTTAATTGTTTTACCACAATTCCTTAATCAATTAAAAGGCTCATGTTATTTCATGCTCCAGCATTAATCAATCCTCATTAGAGTAAAATATTTCCCCACTCACCAGAGTGTGGCATTGCACCTCTGAACAAAACTGCACAGACACAAAATGTGATATTGGTGTGTGCGCAAGCTTGAGTTGTTTTGTTTTGCAAAAGTTGGCTATGGTGATATGTTGCTTCACTTGTTGCTATACAGGTTTTTATTTAGTTATTATTTTTATTTTTGGTTTCTTATTTATATACGTATCTGTATGTATATTTTGGTGTGTGTGGGGAGAAGTTCCATAAACCAAGAAGGAAGTTAGTAATACTACTATAGTCTAAAGATTAAAGTTACTCTAATGCATTGCTCTGTATTGCCTATGCATATGTAATCCAGCCTTTTCATTGGCACATGATAGCTGTTGAAGAGACCCTTTCCCAGACAGGGCTGCCTTATTAACCTGCACTCTGAAAGTCTTCCTGCATTCAATTTAGACTTTAAAACCCAAAGAAGTTTCAGGTTTAATTATGCCAATTCACAGAGCATGATTCCAAAAAGGGAACCAACATGAAAAACTAACAAGGCAATATTTAATATACTCTATGGAATCTGAGTTGTAACTGTGTATTCATTATTGCAAATAACTCCCAGCAATGCACACCAAATATGTCCTTGTACTTGGCCAGTCACTAATTACAATATTCTCTATAGAAATTATGAGGAAATGCAAAAAAATCTCACTAGAAAGTCCATTGTTCTACTAAAATTCTTTAATATTTATGGATTTTCTAATGTTTCATTTTGCAGGTGGCTCTTCGTTTATTTTCAGTTGTCCACAGGATTTTTTCTTTGTCCCTTTCCTTGGCATCGGAGAATTTGACTTCTGGGATCTCTCTCTTTTGGGGTTCTCTCTGAACCTTGAAAAATGCTTCTTAACAAAAAAAAAAAGAAAAAGAAAAATGTTTCCTCTTTTGAGAAAAATTTCTTCCATGATTTCTCACATTCTTTTATCTGTAGATTTCTTACATTCTTCTTGTTCTGGTATCCAAGTGTGACAGTGGTTATTTCCTTGATAGTGTCCCACCACATTTTTAAGCTTTTACTGATTATCTCACTCTTTTTGGTTGATTCTTTCCTTGAATGCAGTCAAAATGGATGTCTTGGAGCTCACGGATTTCATTTTCCTCATCTTCCATTTGAATTTTATGGTCCTTTTTCCACTATGCCTGTGGCAGTCATGTGCTTATGTTAATTTCATGATTGAGATGTAGGGGTGGAGTCCAGCCTGTTAATCTGGAGATAGTCATTGAGTAACCAATGAGGCCTCTGTGTGGACATGACTTTCCTGAGACTTCTGGGAAATCTCATGATACTTCCCTCGTGGAGATGAGAAGCTATCTCCCTAGTTGTGGGGAGTTAGTCTCAGAGACGATGACTCACGGTCAGAGAAGATGGCAGCTTATAAAGAGCCAGAAGAGAAGCCACATGGCTTTGCCCTAATGGAGCCAGACCTCTGAAGTTGGAAAGGCCACATGGGGGCTTGTCTGTAACTCCGAGGGGAATGAAAAGCTCTTGTTGGGGGAGTGTGCTTCTTTTTTTTTGGGGGGTGGCTATTCTCAGGTGAATGGACCCACCCTGGAAGGAGGCATTAGAAGAGTAAGTGGGAGGGAGGGATCTAAACATATACTGAGAGAGTTTTAATTTAAAAAGTACAAAAACTAAAGAAAATTATATAAAGTAGAAAATAAAACCACCTTGTAGCTGCAGATTCCAGTATTTGATAGTGCTTTTGGGCCCATGTGTGCTTAATGGGGTCTGGGGGCAAGTGGGCAGTGGGAGGGCTCTGGAGAACAAAGCAGCAAAGAAAGAGGAATGAGTGGGAAAGGATAAGAAGAGGCAAATTAAGTCTGGGTACTGCTTATGGCTGCACCAAGTCATCCAAAGAGAGCTAATTTTCAGAGGCTAGGGAGGGAAGCAGAAGTTTAGTTGGATAGGCTACCTCCGGGGCTGGGAATGACCTGCTCTGTGAGATGCAACGAAGCAGCAGGGGCCCCTGGTGAAAGGTACAGGGGAGGATGGTAGCTGGTTTTGCTGATTTCCCACTTTTGGAAGTCTGAATCTACTTAGTTTTATGTTGGATTCTTGTTGCCAGGAATGCAAGATATCCTCCCAGTTGAACTCTAGGATTTGCTGAAGAGACCCGCCGATGCTTGTTTTGGCCAGCTAACTTTCCAAAAATCTCCATTCCCTTTTGTGTATGTGCAGAGGTTTTTCATCGAATCCTCTACAGGTAGAGGATTGAAATTATTATTAAATTATTACATTTCTATTAAATTATTAAATGGCATCCATTGTTTTGCAATTATAGAAATTGCTGGGCTGAGCCCCGGGTGGCATAGTGGTTGTGCTTGGGATTGAGGCCCACTGGGCTGGTGGTTTAAACCCAGCAGCAGCTCTCCAGGAGCAAGGCTGGGCCTCCAACTCCCAACAGAGGACAGTGATGCCAAAAAAAAAATTGATGCAATAAGCCTAGGTGTGTATGTGTTTGTTCGTGTTTGATATATAAACCTTTTTATTTATCTTATTTATATAAAATAAATTACTAGAATTGGAAAATACTAGCAATTTTGAACTATATAGATAGAGAGATAAATAGATATAGATGGGTATTTCAAAACATTCATGGAAAATTCCTATTAAAATTTAATTCTAATTTTCCATGGATTTACTGAACCCATGTTCAGTATAAGTTGCTATTTGGTGCTATGGAGTATAAGCTGCTATTTGGTGCTATGGAGTATATTCGAACACATAGCGATCCACTATTTATGTAGAACATAATTAAAAATTGCTTAGTCTAATGTCAGCCTCAAAACTGCCCAGTGTTACACCGTCCTGCCCAGTCTTAGAACCACCATGCCAATCCAACCCATCGAGGTTCTTCCTCTCAATGCTTCACATAACCAAACGTGATTTACCTCTCCAGGGATTGATTGTCTCTTATGGTAGCATATACAAAGCGGGTCAAAATTTTGTCATCATTTGGCATTCCTCTTTCTAAGAACCTTTCTGGATGTATTCTTTTAAAGGCAGACTTGTTTTTCTGAATGACTTCAATATTTTGGGGCAACACTGTAATTCAAATGCAACACACACACACAATTTCCCACAAATCAGATATCGTTGCTGTTTCACGTCATCAAGTCGGCACCAACCCACAATGACTCTAGGCACAACAGAACTAAACACTGCAAAGTTCTGCACGTGAGCTCATTGGCCCAGCCACCCCATTAATCTATTTTGTCATGGACCTTCCTCTTTTTTGCACCTCAACACTCCGCTTTACCAAACATAATGCCCGTCTCCAGGAACTAGTCACTC
Source organism: Nesogale talazaci (assembly GCA_004026705.1). Taxonomy (NCBI): domain Eukaryota; kingdom Metazoa; phylum Chordata; class Mammalia; order Afrosoricida; family Tenrecidae; genus Nesogale; species Nesogale talazaci. Next base: position 207,790 of record PVJH01001111.1, read on the forward strand.
CTGACATTTCCAAATGTCACACTCTGGTTTTACTTGTTCTAGTACCAATAAGTTTGTCTTTTAGTAGTACATGGTACTTTTAATATTCTTCACCAGAAGCAAATTCAAATGCACAGATTCGTCTATGGTCTTCTATATTTAGTGTCCAATTTCACTTGCATATGTTGCAATGGATAATACCATGCCTGAATCAGGTGCACCTTAGTCTTCAGCTTAACATCAGTTCTCTTTGAAAGAAGTTTTGGGCAGCAGATGTACCCAATGCAACACTCCTTTTAATATGTTCACTCCTACTTTCTTTTGATTCAAGTAAGACAAAATCATAGATAACTTCAATTTTCCCCATTTATCATGTTACCTATTGGTCCAGTTATGAGGAATTGTGCCTTTATATTGAGTTGTAATACATACTGAAGGCTACAATGCTTTCTCGTATCAACAAGTGATTAAAGCCTTCCTCACATTCAGCAAGCAAGGTGGTGTCATCTGCATAGGGCACCCGGTGAATATGATTTCCTCCAATCCTGATGCCATACTCTCTTTCATATAACCCAGTTTATCTGATGATTTGCCCAGCCTTTAGATTGAGCAAATTTAGTAAGAGGATACAATCATGATACAAACCTTTCCGGAATTTAAGCCATGCAGTATTCTCTTGTTCTGTTCATATAGCTGCCTCTTAGTGTACAAGGAGTTCTGAATAATCACGATAAAGTGTTCTGGAATTCCCATTTTTTTTCAAAGTTATTCAGAGTTTATTATGGTGCACACAATTGAATGCCTTTGCATATTCCATGAAACACAAGGAAACATCTTTCTTATATTTTCAGCTTTGAGCCAAGAGCCATCCATCTGACATCAGCAGTCATATCCTTTGTTGCACCTCCACTTCTGAATCCGGCCTGAACTTCGGGCAGCTCCTTGTCAATGTACTTCTGGGACCATTGTTGGAGGATCTTAAGCAAATTTTTACTTGTGCAGGATCAACTATAGCATTCTTTGTGGTGCCCACCTGAAAGACGGAATTTAATTTTCAAAGCTATGTATATTTAAATTAAATACCTTATTGCCTTCAAAGTACTCTCAATTACACTTAGTACATTTGGGAAATCTGCAACTCTTAGAAATATTTTTCTAACTCATCAGTTTGGATGACTGAAAGCACTTTGTTTTATTCTTTACCTACTCCACTTCATGAAGTCACTGTCCTTTCATGTCCCTTTTCACTCCTGGAAACAAAAAGAGGTCACATGAAGCAGAGCAGGTGAGTAAGCTGAGTGGGGCAAGAGAGGCACGCTGTTTTTTGGTTTTGTCTTTTGCCAAAAATGGGTGCACTGAGATGGCTGTGTGAGCAGGAACCTTGTCACAGTGGCAAAACCAGTCCTCGACTGCCACGAATCAGGCATCTTTTGGTGCACAAAATTGCACATTTATTCAGAACCTCTAAATAGGGAACTTGATTAACAGTCTCCCCTGGTGGAATGAACTTCAAATGCAATATCTCCCTCACATCAAAAAATGAGCATCATATTTGCAGAAGGGGGCATTCAGATAATTTGAGAATTCTTTTGGGTCACCTTTCTTTTGAATGGTGATATTGAGAAGCTCAATATCAGCAGCTAAAACCAGAAAAAGGGACATGAGTTTTGGAGCTTCAATGCCCTGTATGCTGTATGAAGATAAGAATTATTCCAGCAAAGCTGTGGCAGACATCCTGTTTCATACTGTTTTTGTTTTTGCTTGACTTGATTGAACCATGAAATCATATAATATATGTATCAACTCTCAATAACAAATTAAAACATAGATCCAGAAATGGGTTTGAGACTTGCACTAAATTCTAACTTCAAGTTAGAAAAAACTCATACATTTTTTTGGGGGGGAGGGCATCACTGCCTTCTTGTGGGAGTAAGAGGCCCAGCCTTGCTCCTGGAGAGCTGCTGCTGGATTTGAACTGACAACCCAGTGGGTTGCAGTCCTGCACACAACCACGACACCACCAGGGCTCACCCTCAAAACTCATTCTTATATCATGGCCTTGCTTGATATTCACGCTCAAGAAGAGAATACAGATGACATGGGTACTACCGTAAAATCTGGTGAAGTAATTACATGGTGACCTGCTGTGGCGGTCATGTGCTATGTCAATTTCATGATTGAGATGTTGGGGTGGGGACTGGCCTGTTAATCTGGAGATAGTCATTGGGTAGCCAATGAGGCCTCTGTATGGGCATGGCTTTCTCTTGAGATTTCTGGAAAATCACATGGTATTTCCCTCATGGAGATGAGAGGCCATTTCCCCAGTTGTTGGGAGTCAGTCTCCGAGACAACAAACTATGGACAAGACAAGATGGCAGCATGCAAGGAGCTGGAGGAGCTGGAAGAGAAGTCACACGTCCTTACCCTGATGGAGCTAGATCTCTGGAGCTGGAGAAGCCACGTGGAGACCCCTGCCAGTGATGAATTGCTTCTACCACCACTGGATGCTGTAGATGGACCCTGAGTCCTGAAAGTAAGGAGCCATGGGGAGACCCCTGCCAGCACTGGGATTCTGCACCCACTGGCCTGTGACTTCTTGAGTAGGAAGGAGACTTTATAGACTGATATCGCACATATGGGCTAATAATGGACTTATGACTTATCTGCTTTTCAATATCTTCTGTATTTTTGTTTAGGTTTTGTTTGTTCATATTAGGATGTGTATCTCAGAGGTGCTATGTCATTGGAGGCCACCCTAATAAAGTTGTGTTATATATTTTTCTATGTTTCAGTATATTAAATCCAATATTGCTGAACTTATAGGGACAGCAAATAGAATAAGGTTTTCAGGAGTAGGGTTGCAGTGATAGTGGTGGGTGAAAGAGAGATGATGTCAAGGAGTCCAGGCAGAAAAAGCATGTTTGGAAATTTATTATGGAAGCAATTGTAAAATTCTGCTTAGCGTGATTAAATTACAGAATGATATGATATATGCATTAATTCCCAATTAATAAATTGTAAAAAGATATTTATAAACCTTGCATATTGTTCAAGTTATTCTACTGATGGGTATCTCTATTTATCATATATAGTAGACTGCTCTGCAACATCCTGCATACAATAATGTTCAGTTATCTACTGCCTACTATGCAGCTTTAAATTGTGATGCTGAAGATTCAATTTCCTCATAATGCTTCCTTATGTGGTCAGTTATCTTTTTACTTTTTTACTTTTATTTATTTTTTTTGGAGGGGGCATCACTGCTCTCCGGCGGTGGGAGTAGGAGGCCCAGCCCCACTGCTGGAATTGAACCTCCGTCCCAGTGGGCTGCAGTCCCGCGCACAACCACTATGCCACCGAGGCTCAGCCCAGTTATCTTTTTAAACAACAACTGTCTCTGCATCCCAATTAATAGAAATCTCATTCTTAAGCTATCATATTAGTTCTCATAATTATTCTTAGGTGCTTATAATCCTGTTAATGACACCAAATTATCTTCCAGCTTCTTTAATTTTAGAAATACTCTGTTCTGCTTATTGATGATGACTTAATATTTTACATGAGTTAAAATATTGCTTAACAGCTTCCAAATTGGTTTCCCCCCTTTGTTCCATGGTTACATAAGGAAAGATCAGCCAAATAATGTTGGCCAATAGGCAGCCTGCTGAGTCGCTCTTGTTCTGCCTGATTTCTACATGATAAGCAAATCCCTTCTCAGATGTGTTGCTGGAAGCAGATCAATAACATAATGCCTCATCTCCTTTCTGGAGTCTGACAAACATTTAGTTAGTGGATATCTGATAACTTTTTATTCAGAATTTGTACTTCAATGCATTCTAAACCACTGGTTTCCAAAGTGTGGCCTCTGAACTAACAACGTCTTCATCACCTAGATTTTTTTCAGAAATGCAACTGATCAGGTTTCATCTCAAACCTAAGGATTCAGATACTTTTAGAATTGGGATTAATCATTGTTTATTTTAACAACGCGTGACTGTAAATCAGTGGCCTACGTGTGTGCGCGTGTGAGCACCCACCCACATGAACATATAAGCACCAGGCCATCAAGTCAATTCGTACTCCAGGACCCTGTGGTTTCAGAGACTGTAGATCATTCTAGGAGCAGACAGTCTCATATTTCTCCTAGGTTTAAACCCCCAAAGTTACCAACTTTCTTTGCTCCCTGGGCTTTCCCCTACACTGCATGCCTTTCTAATAGAAATGACCCTGCCCTCTTAGCCTATCTATACTCCCTACGCGCATGGAAATCAATTCTTTCCAAGCAATTTTCTGAGAGGCAAGTTCTCTAAACTGATAGAGCAGGGTGGATTGCAGTTTCATGTAATGTAATACTTCCCAGGGTAATATACTGGCCGTGAGGATGGGAATGGCAATTTTTTAAAGAAATCAGTATCTTTGTATTATCACAATTAGAAAAAGTGATGCCCCCTTTCCAGCTTTGAACTGGCTCTGAGGGAATTCCGGAAGCATTATTTATCTTCTTTCACAAGTAGTCAGGATCCGTGGTGGCACCATGGGTTACACATTCGAGGTAGCTTCAAACCACCATTTGCTCTGTGGGAGACAGATAAGGCAATCTGCTTCCATAAATGTTTACCGTTTCTGAAACTCTACATAGAAGTTGTGCTATGGCATTGGTGAATTGTAGCTGGCTTGTTTTTTCTATTTGAAGCTCAAATAGAAGACTGCATGGTATATCATCTCTTTGCAAGTGTGTGTGTTTAATTAGCTCCTTAGATGACGTTGTTAGTGAGATATGTTGACACGCAATATACTTTGGTTATTTTAAGCACATTGTCTGTACTGTTTTATCATTTTCCTCAACCCCTATCTGTAGATTTATAGATATTTTGGGACAGAAGAACAGTTTTGGTCACTCTGGCTTCAGTTTTTATGTAGATTTCTGAGCCTTAACCAAGACAAATAACTTCTCTATCACTGTTGATGGGCTCTGGATATCTGCATTGGACCATCTTCATCAAATATGTCTTCTGTGCACTACTCTTGAGTAAGTCTTTGAAGCATTTCACAGAGAGAGACCTCGGGAAGTATAGCACTTTCTGGTTGAAAGAATACAGTTGTTAGCAAAGGAAGTAACTTTTGTTCCCTTTCATTATATGCCAGAAGTCATATTATTACAGTAAAGTTACAGATTTGTTTCTTTTACATTCTTTTTTCAAATATTCCTTATGTGTTTTGATATCTTCAGTAGCCTTGCACTACAATGATTTTCTTAGAAACAAAAAAAATAGAATGTGTGCATGTGTGTTTCCTAGCTATTTGAAATAGAAAGAAAAATGGATGAGCTAGGATCCTGTAGAATGAACATCCATCCAGATAATCCCTTGAACCTTCTGTGTGATCTTTGACCAATTTGTTTCCTATCTCTTATGGGAGAGAGAAGTAGGAGGAGTAGCGGTAACAGAATTGCAGATGAAAAGGGGCCAGATGTGAACATTTATCTACCCATAGAACATAGTGACACAGAAACAGCAGAAACAATAGATTTGCTTTTAACATTGGTCCACATGGATCAATACCTACACCAGTTGGGGTGTGGGTACAGGGAGAATGACAATAGATTCAATTTCTCTAAATAAGGTACAAGACGATGATGGCATTGTGAAAAACAAACAAAAATTAGAAGAGTATTTGAAATAGCAATGTCTTTGATGGTGATTCATCATGAAATAAAACTCCCTAAATCTGTTGGCGAAGGTCAGGGTTGGTTCTGTTTCTGTGAACTTACAGCTGGAGACAGATTAGCCACAGCTGGAGACAAAGTCGTCTCACCTGAAAAGACAAGGTCACAAGAACATGCGCACAATATCTGGCAAAACCTGGCCCATTTGAAGTGACTAGAACTCTATTCTATTGCTCTTATTAGAGCCAGAAAGCAGCTGTTGTTGTTAGGTGCGATCAAGCCAGACCTGTCCCATAGTAACCGCATGCACGACAGAAGGAAGCACTGGGCCATCCTCCACATTGTTCCTAAGTGGGAGCCCGGTCATGGGCTCATGGGGTCAGTCCGTCTCCTTTAGTGTCTTCCTTCATTGGTCCATCAGTTTGTCATAAGGTGGTGGCCTGTGTGTTGCTGTGATGCTGGAAGCTATGTTACCAGTATTTCAAATGTCACCACTGTCACCCAAACTGAACAGGCTTCAGCATTGCTTTCAGACTAAGACCAGACAATGGAGAAGGACGTGGTTCCCCTCTTTTGAGAAAGAAGATGCTGAAAACCTTATGCATAGATTGAAGTAATTTCAAATACCAAAATCCAGGAATCAGATCAGAGCAAAGCACTCATATCCCGTGGTTTAATATGGAGTCTAATCTTAAGGAAAAATAGTAGTGAGGCATAAGAAGGGGCAAAAACAGAACTATCTGCTACAACAGAAAGACCAGTCAGTGGTTTGAAAGATAATAGACATATCTATTTTCTCAGAGTTGAGGAGGCAAAAAAATCTGAATTCAGGGTTCCAACTCTAGGTGAAGTGTTGGAGGAGGGGGGTTGTCCTTGTTGTTCTTAGCTTGGATTTTTGTTCTTTAGTGAAGTTCATGTGGTGTGGCATCTCTCTTCCTCCATTGGTTCGTGCTTCTCTGTGCCTTATCTCTTCTTTATAGATCTCAATTTGAGTGGACTAAAACATACCTTTTGCTGATACAGGCTTTCAGTATCACAACACATTTCTGTATGCTATTTTAACCACAGGTGGAGGGGATAAGGTTTATAGCACTTATTTTAGGGGACACAGTTCAATCCACACACAGGAAGGCTAATATGAAGTTGTGATGTAGGTAACTCAAACAGGCTCATGCTTCTAGAACTGACAGCCTTTGGAGCAACTAGTGGTTTCTCATAGCTGATACTCTGGTGAGTAAACCAATAGATGCCACTGGAGCCTCTTTCAGAATTATAGAGAATATTCGTAGACTATTCTGGAAGGAGAAATCTGTGGAAAAAAATGCTAAGAAATATTTATTTATGTCTTTTACCACCAATTTATCAAAGGTGTTTTAATTCCTCTGTATTTCCATGGAGTACACCTTTGACCAGGCCACTGATCCCATGCCACTGATGTATGGCAGTGTCAACAGGAGACAAAAGACAAGCTATAAGCGTTGCCTAAGTGAGCCAATGTGGATGCATCTACCAAGAGTTTCTCAGAGCTAGGGTGACCATGCCACATATTGTTCAAGCTAACATTTGAGTTAGTTAGTAAAAGGAGACACTATTGTTTTTTTAAAAAAGGAGACAATATTAATAATTCAGAGCTGACAATAGTTTATGAATACTCAGTTCAGACCAGGTTCCAGCAGAGGCGGAAAAGAAGCAAAACCAAACAAAAATTATTGAACATCTTAAATGTCTTAAAGCTTCTCTAGTCCATTAATATGAAATAAAGATGTAATTATAGGGTTAATTTTAGAGACTTTTTTACACAGTTTTATTCAAAAGTCAAGTAGAGAAACAAAAGAAATCAGATATGTTTTGGTGGAAGAAAAATAGAACCCCCAAATCATTCTATGTGACTGCCCTCAATAATTGAGCCCCTACTTGGAGCACCTCTGTGCTATGAAAATATAGTATGGCTGAGCCCCGGTAGCGTAAGTGGTTGGGTGCGGAACTGCAGCCCATAGGCTTGGCGGTTCAAATCCAGCGGCAGCTCTCAGAAGCGGCACTGGGTAGCACCCACGACCACCAGAAGCAGTGATGCCCACAAAAAAAAGGAAAGAAAATATAGTGTGATGCAAGTCGCATATATGATTTAAAATGTTTCAATAGCCACATTTTTAATAGGTAGGCAAAATTGGTGCACATGATATATTTCATTTAACACAATATATTCAGGAGAGTTTCACTTCAATGTGTACCAAATATTTTTTTAAATGTATTTTTGGATCAATCCTTTGACATCTACTGCATATTTTGCAATTACAGCACGTTTCAACTTGGACTATCTAAATTTCAAGTGCCCTGTAACTCCATGAGCCTAATGACTAGGTTGGGTATTATAGCACAAAAGTTCCTGAAAGCATAGTTTGAAATTGTTGAAATAAGTGAATATTTTAACAAACAATGCTTCTGTCTTTCTTATTTACCATTACCCATGACATATTTTAAAATATATATCTTTTAAGAAAATGTTCTGGAGAAGACATGTTTGTACATGCTTTGTGTGTGTGTGTGTGGGGGGGGCTCCTTTTCCCTACACATACCAAGTGAATTGTCTTGTGACAAATCTGACATTTTGATCCTTTTGACCATGGAAATTGTCAAAGGAACAGAAACATTTCCTTGGTAAAGTCCAATAGTGTCTCATTTTGTTATCACTTAGATAATATGATATAGCATATTATTATGACCTACATCTGAGCCAAGTATTTTGGTATAATCATTTCAGTTAAATATCAATGATGTGATTTCCACATTGCTTAAGACATGCAAATTTCCATTTTCCATCTCCATTTGGTAAAGAGGGAATGAAACCGTCTTAATAGTGAGAGGACAAAAAAATTAAAAAGAATGCCTCCTTTTTGGTTTGTACATATACTCGTGGTAAATGCTAGTCTTTTGATTTTTTTTAGTGAGCCTGCAATTCCTGTTTTTGTTTTTTATTTTTTAGTAAGAAGCAAAAATTGCTCTGTGTTAGTGGATTATCCATTTTTAAATGGAAAACTTTAGAGAAGCACTTTAGAGAAATGGAATATTATAAGAGTTAATACATTCAACAAATGAAACATAATCTTTTCAGAGGGGCTTACAGAGCTCCATTTTCTACATTTGTTTTCCTCCTTGCGGTATCTCTGTATTAGCCTAGTCTTTTCCTGAGCACATTTGATGAACACTGTTTGAAACCACAAACATTTTCCAGCCTATTCATTTTACGATCAATAGCACACATATTACAGGTGGCTGACCAAAACTCTCTAAACAAAGACAACCTATATAGAAATATAGTATTGTATATTCAAATGCCATGAGTCAAATTGCCTTTGTCATTTTAGTACCTGTTTCTATTCAGTTAGTTCCATTCAGTTCAATGCATTATGTATCACTGAGTGCTTGCAAATTCAAGGAGTAGTCTGACAAGGTAATTCATGTTCTATATGAATAACACATGACCCATGATTTTGCTTTGAAGACATTATCATGTTCTAAAAAGATTTGTAGCTGAATACAGACCTATATTATATGGCAATACTATGAAGAGTTAATGCTTTTTTCAGAAAATGTTCATTAATGCCTAGTATATAAGAGGAAATATAGTGCATGAGGTTGAGATGAGTGGCAAAAAAACTTATAATAGTTTTATCTTCAAAGTACCCTTAATCAATGAAAAGAGATTAAGTACCTCTACCACTGTATTTGTGTTTATTATGTAATATATATCCATATACTGTATTATATGTGTGCGATTTATGATATCTATATTATTTAATCTTATTCTCTGGGAATATTAAAATGTGTTAATAGATTTTGCTTAGTGGTGTGGATGGTAAAAGGAGAAATATATGTATATATTTAAATAAGAATTATGAAAAACCTCCAATAATGAAATTTTGTGATTGAACTATTATATTAATGACTCAGACTTAATAAATAGATTCTATATTTTATTTCATCCATTTTTCACATTTTAACAGTGTATATTACAGGAAACTAAGCAAAACAGTCCTATAATGAGTGAAAAAAGCTCATGAACTTGATAGAAAATGCTTCTTGTAAACCATCACAGTGCAGTATTTGTAAAAGTATGCTTCTTTATTCAATAAATTTTGTTAACGGACTTATGTTACCCGATACTAAAGCAATGATCAGGCAGCTAAGGTAAAGAGAGATACATTAGTCAAGGTTGAAAGGTTTCATAATCATAAGGGAGGAGAAGATAACATGTGTTAGTGAACCTTCTTTACAACAAACAAAATACAAAAAATGAGCACAATGTTCATTTGCTTTCTGCAAAAGTATATATTTAAACAAAAGGAAACAATACATATTTCATGGTATCAATATTATATGAAACTTTGAAGTGAGAAGAAATTATCCCTTATTTACTGAATGGCATTTTTTTCTCCGTCATTTGTATCCATCTTACAGAGATAGCCAGTTCATCAGGACTTCATGGGGCACTTCACAGAATCCCCAGTCCTCTGTTGCCCCTTTCATAATGAGTAGCATCTGACAGTTGTAGCTAAATTTAAGATTTAATTTACAAAGAAAGTGAGAAAATGCCTGAGAATGTGGTTTGGTAAATTGTTATGTAACAACATAACAGCATGAAGTGTTTTACGGAATCGAAAAGTCTATTTTGTAGATATTTATCTTAGACCATACATATATCACTATTATTCATAAAATTAAACTACAAATAAAATAGATTTAATGCAGACTATGTGCTGTCCTAATTTAATCTTTCCTGGTTGACTGAAGAAATAGTTCTGTAAGCAGTATATATATTTCTGTCTATAATTACAAATATATATTCTCTCTGTAAATAGAGCATTCCAGTTGTGCTGTCTCTATTTATACAATTGTATTTGGTTTACACAACACAGTCAAATGAATAAATAAAAAAATAGAATTTATTGAGCACAATCCATTATAATTTGCCACCTGAACACAGATATCTTTCCTTCCAATATCTATGGAATAAAGAAAAAATGATTTGTATCAAAATAAATATATATTAAATTAATATTTGGTAAACTTTTCATCATTTTATTTAATTCTAAAATATTGTAGCAATAAGACATTTTCATTCTACTCTTGACCTCATACACAAGAAGATAGTTTGCCAGTATTATGATTCACTATGCATAAAACTTAGAAGGCTGTTGTAAAATCTTTAAATCACCAATCCTCGTGGATAAAACTGAATAGTAGAACCAAAATTCAAGGTTATAAAAAATACTATCAAGTAAATGTCATGAAAATATAAATTATTTTTCACTGAGCAGGGGAACAACACAAATAAGAGAACATGCAATAAATTATTTGTTATGATAAATTCAGTACAATAAAACAATTCATTGAAAGCTGGTAATAAAATATTCTGTGCAAAATGTACATAAATATACCTGAGCACTGTTTAAAATGCCCCTTTACTGTAATAACAAGCCACATAAATTATGAAGAATGACAAATAGTTAAAGACAAAAATGAATCTGATACTTCCCCTTTTATCAGTATTCTTTTTAATTAAAAATGACCAGAAAATCTTGTATTTTAAAATTATGAGAAGTTCTCGCAATATTCACAATTCTGATATTTAGTATTATTTTGGCTATGGTCACGTGTGATAAAGAGCAGTTTTCCAAAAATATTTTGCACAATTATTTCTTTTCTTATTTGAGAACATAAAATGGATCATCAAGTCTTCAGCTTCATGATATGATCGCTTTCCTCTGTCCTATGGGCATTTTAGTGGATGATTTTTTGGAAAAGAAATCAGCCAGACTTTCTTCCCAATTGTTTCTGGGTAGCCTTGACTCATCTGATAAATTGTTGAGAGGGTGACCACATGCGCCTCACCTGGGAACTTCTATGCCAATCTCACTGAATCCCAACAGCCACAATATCTAATCAAGTTGCTTGGAGCAAATTTCATAAGCTCTTCTAAAACAAGTACCCAAATAAAGTTTTATTTTGAATACCTAGACTCTCTTCCTAAAGGCAGAGTTAGATTCTTTGAATAAAATTCAACAAACATTTCAAAGAATATTGATACATGATTACATTTTTGGTAGAATGTGGTACCGAGTTTCTCAGTTTGACAGGGTCTGGAATCAGACTAAGCCACTGTCATTGACATGTGTTTCAGTATAGAACAGCCCTCACGATTTTCAATGGCTCTGGTCTTTAAGAAGCGGATAGCCAGGCCTTTCTTCTAAGGCAATTATGAATGGAATACAACTGTTATCTTTTCATTTAGTAGTCCATTACTGAATGGTGTGTGTCACTCAAGCACTCTTGAAACCCGGATGACCTGGATTTAAACTCTGTGACTGCAACTGAATAGCTTATTATTTAAACCTTAGTTTGGGCATCTATAAAATATAGATAGTAAGCTACTTTCTTCATTGCCTAAGAAGTAGATGTTTAATCATGTGTAAGAAACAGCATCAGGGACCCAAAAATTGTTCAATGAATGCTAAGTCATTAATTTATTGATGAAGACCACTACTGAGTATAACTAATATAAGCCATATAGGATGCTTTGCTTTGGGACAAGGGTATTAAAAATGAATATGAGGTTTTCATTGCTCAAAGTTTTATTGGGAGTACAGAGAAGTTATTATATTAGCTATATGTTGATATCACAATGGTTTACCACAAATTTAAGAACTTAAAGCTACACCAATGTATTATCTCATAGTTTACCGATTTCAGAATTCCAGGCCAGAGGTGGTTTGGTTGGGCTAGGTGATGTTTGCAAGGGACTTGTATTTGGAAACTGAGGAAATATCTCCTTTCAACTCCATTGGGATTATAGGCAGAATTGGGTTTTGCTGTTTTTAGGTAAATGACACCCTCTTCCTTTCTCCCAGCTGGGGTTTGTTCTCTTTTGAAAGCCACCTGCACACCTTTTCATGTGGTCACTTCCTAACGCAAATTAGCAATGCTATATCAAGTCCTCACAACCAGAGTTTCTGAGGCCTCGCCTTCTCTCTATTCTGCTTTTAAGTACTATTATATTGAATTGGACCCATCATGAAAATCCAGAATAATCTCCTTATCTTAAGGTCATCTCTACAAGTGGCCACTATGCGTCAGAATTACCTCAAAGTTGTTGCTTTGTTTTTCGTGAGAGAGGATTAGTAAACTCAATCTTATCAGCAATAGCTATGTTGTTCTTTAACTCAATGTAATCAGGGAGATAATGCCAGAGCATTGAAATCATGGGAGCCAAAATTCTGCTTACTGCAAGACAATAGTTAGTGTAAAGAGCATAGCATTTTTATAAGATTATTGATCATGATTATATACAAAATCTTCTTTAAGTTAAATACTAATCAAATGTCAGTCTTTTTCAGTGTTAATCATATAGTAGAGTTATGTACAAGGTCAAACAGAACAGAAAATCCCAGTGCCATCAAGTAATTTCTGCTCCATATTAGCTTTATGAGGCACTCCAATTTTTTACACAGATAGCCTCATAATTCTCAAGGATAGTGTCTGATGACTTGAATCTCCAAGCCTGCACTTAGCAATTCAACTCTTAGTTGAAAGGGTCACCAGAGCTTCTTAAGGGAAAAGAAAGGAGGAATCAATTCAATCTAGAATATATAAAGAACACTTTAGACAGGAAATGTCATTTAAGTTGGAATATGAAGAAAGCTCAGTATCCAAAGGTTGCCTGTTTAATAGCAGTTACTGCATATATTTTTAATGGACAAGCTATATGCAAGAGGCTGTGCTAAAATTCTCATATATCAAATGTGTTAAATGATTATTGAATTGTACTAACCATAGAAACTATAGGCATAGGTTTTACTAACTGCACTCTGCAGTTGACCCTTAAACAACAGAATGGTTAGGAGTGCCTACCAGTAGTTGAAAATCTCCCTAAGACTTGTCTCCCCCACACCTAAAGTGATAATAGTCCCTGTTGACACAACCTATGGATAACAGTTGATCAATATATTATTTGTATGTTTGATATGTAACATATGTAATATAAATTAATTTTTAGAATAAAGGAAGATAGAGAAAAATGTTATATGATAGTCATAAGGAAGAGAGATGCAGTTGTACTTCACTGTATTTATCTATGGAGAAAATTTACCCTATCTATGTATAAGATGAATAATCTTCATGTGGAATAGGCAAAAGAAGAGGAGAAATTTTTCTAGTTGTTACAGAGGTGGCAGAGGAGGTAGAGAAAACAGAAGTTAAGGCAGGCACATTTTGTTACTTTGTGTAAATACTTGGTAATTTCTGTCTGTTGTTTGTCTTTTGCATTTTCATTTCTCTAAAGGTGTCTATATATGGTGTCAAACTTACTTCTACTGCTTATTTTAATTTCTGAACCCATATCATGGAAGAGTTAACCCCATAAAATAAATCAACACAATCCTGAATTAATCGCAACCCTTTGGTGAGACTGGCTAATGAGAGTTTGTTTTCAGACACTAGTTCTTCTACATCTTCTTCCCCACTGTCTGGCACAGATTCAGAAGTAATTTGCTGGACAATGGATGCACACAAAATATTACTATCACATTAGTGTTTTAGGAAAATACTTTTGACCCTGGAGCTCACCTTGCTATCTGCCATCTTCCGGTAAAGATACACTAGAGTATATCTTATAGTACAATATGTATGTCTTATATACACTGCAGTCTATCATTACTTTTATGTATCATTTACTACTGCTAATGTATTGGGTTATACGGTGGGCTGTTAACCACCAGATCAGCAGGCTGAACTCACCAGGTGTTCCACTGGAGAGAGATGAAACTTCCTGCTTCTCTCGAGATTTACAGTCTCAGCAACCCTTAGGGGACGTTCACCTCTGGTCTATGTGGTTGTTGTGAGTCAAAACAGACTTGGTGATGGTGAGCTTCTTGTTTCCTGATTTATTTATTTACAGCATCTTTGCATTAGTTTACTGTCTCTTAACTGGAAATAGCACCAGGGAAGGTTTCGTATAAGTTTTAATAAATTTAATCTTCTAATAATGAATTTTGTAAATGACATAAAACTGATGACTATCAACATATATTGTATGCACTCATGCCATCTGTAAGTTTCTTCTTTTTCCACCTTTTCTAGGGCATTCAGTTCATCTGAGAATTTTTTTTCAAATTCCTGTAAACCACCAATATATTTGTTAATAAATATTCAACGAGTGCGATCCAAAGCTGTGTTGTTTGAAGGTCAACTGTGCAGGATGAAGCTAATTTGTATGAATAGTGTTCATAGAGAAATTGAGAGTACATACTGAAATCATTTAGAACATTTCAAAAATCAGAGAAAAATATATTTACACAAATAACTGCAAACCAAGTTTTTATTTTAGAAGAAACATTTTCCTATTTTTGTAAGTACTGCCTATTATATCCTCAATCATAATTTACCTACGTTCTGGGCATTCTCTTAAGTGTGAGTTGTGTATCTGATGCTGGCTTCTATTAATTGCACTTGTTACCTGTCGTGGATTAATTTTGCCTCATGATAACTGATGTGAGCACAGTACACTTGCTCATAGGATATTCCCAATTGTGCCTTACTAAAATCTAATTGCCAGGTACATCTTCTGAGATCACTCTGAATATCTGAGCATCTTTTTTGCTAGAGTTTAACAATTTAAAGGTTTGCACTATGCAAATGTAAATGATTGGGATTTATGGACTCCATCAAAAGGTGCCTTAAAACAGGGAGCAGAGAAAGCACATTTCTTCTGCCTCTCCTATTTCCTATGTGATGGAACAACTAAACTGGCTGGTATGGCTCAAGGTGAATTCTCACTCTATGCATTTAATTTTTTTTTTTGGCATCACTGCCCTCAGGTGGTGGGAGTAGGAGACCCAGTCTTTGCTCCATGGAGCTGGGATCGAACATCCATCCCAGTGGGCCGCAGTCCCGCGCACAACCACTACGCCACCGGGGCTCAGCCTCTATGCATTTAATTTGTGCAGAACAACTAATCAGAGAAGCTGGATTATATGGGGATTGAAAAAGTTTCAGTAGGCAGTTTGGCCAATTGGCGACCAAGAGAAAGTGAAATGATTTTGTAAGCTAAATTCATTTATTAGCCAATTGAAGAGTATTAAAGAATTAAAATCTATCTTTCTAACACGCAAGGGTAGTCCATGTCTGAATATGCTGAAGCTGTCAAATTGAAACCTCTTGATTGTTCAAACACATTGCATGAATCTGTATTTACACATAATAAATAACAAAATGGTAACTTATTATCCAGATGTGACTCTCTTTAAACAACCAGAAAAGAAAATGTTTATCTTATTGAGTGATTATGCTAATTTGCTCTCCTGAATCATGGAACTTGTAATGTACTAGGTCATTTCATTTGAACAGTTGCAAGGAAAAAAGAACAAGGAAACAAATAAACTTGTGCTAAATATTTTCAATTCAGCAGGCTCCCTATTTGGATCGTGTCCCGGAGAAGATATAGTCAAGTTCCCATTAAGAAATTGTATCCGGGTTCTAGCAGAGGTACCTGTGAATGTGACCTTGAAAGGTGGCCATTACAGATATTATTAGTTAAAATGATGGTATCAGGGTAGCCTTACTTTTTTTTAATAAATAGATGAAAGGAAACACAGAGTCAGGGAGACCCTGGGAGAAGTGTGTCCTGTGACTATGGAAGTACAAGCCGAGGAATACCAAAGAGATGATTGTTATCCATTATCAGAAGCCAAAAGAGAAGAATGGGAATGATTCACTCTCAGTGCCTTTGCAATGAATCAATACTGCCAGCACTAAATTTAGACTTTCTAGCTTTCAGAAATGTTTGATAAAATAAATTTTTGTTAAATGCCATCCATTTTGTGGTGCTTTTTTTTACATAAACGAAGGAAAGGAGCACATTTTCATAATGGAAAATGAGATGCTACTGTAACGAATGCAGAAACATATGAAAGGGGCTTGGTAACTGGCTAATGAGCAGAGGCTGGCAGTGTTTTGTGTTTCATTTTGTTTAATTTTTGCAACACAATGCTAGAAAAATGCTTTGATTATTTTAAAGAAATCATAGAATCATGGATGGTAATGGTGGGTCTGGTGATGACTTAGAAAAAAGTAAGTAAAATAATATTGTTGTTAGATGTATTGAGAAGGTTTGAACAATAATGAACACAGCAGAACAAAACACTGCCCAATTCTGTATGATTCTCACAATTTTCCTATGTTTGTGCCCATTAGTACAGCCATTGTGTCAATCCACATTGTTGAGTGCCACCCTGTCCCTGCCCCCAGTCCTGTACTTTATCAGATATGATGCCCCTTGCCAGAGAATGCTTGCTCCTGACATATCCAAATTATGTAAGACAAAATTTTGCCGTCCTTGCCTCTATTAGGCATTCTAGCTGGACTTTATCCAAGCTATATTTGGCAGGTCACAGTACTTTCAAAATTCTTTTTCAGCACCGCAATTCAAACATATTAATCCCTCTTCAGTCTTCCTTAGTCAATGTCCTACTGTACATGAGGCAAGTGAAAATGCTATGACTTGGATCAGGCCCAATTAGTCCTTGGAGAAACATCCTCCATTTTCAATACTCTAAAGATTTCTTGTGAATCAGCGTGTCCAAGACAAACATTTTATCTCTTGACTACTGCTTCCATCAACATTGATGGTGTATCCAAGGAAAACAAAAACCATGAAAAATTCAACATTTTCTCCATTTAACATGATGTTACCTACTGGAACAGTTGTGAGGACTTTAGCCTTCTTTACAAGGAATTGTAATTCATAGTGAAAGTTACAATCCTGGAGTTTCACCGGCAAGTGTTTCAGATCCTCTTTTCTTTCAGCTAGCAAAATTTTGTCCCTTGCATATCATAGTTTGTTAATAACCCTTCCTTCAATGCTGATGCAATGCTATTTTTCATATAAACCAGCTCTTCAGATAATTTGCTCTCCATACACATTGAATAAGTATGGTAAGATAACACAAGCCAAATGCACAAATTTCTGCAACTTAAAGCACACAGCATTCCCTTAGTCCTGTTAATGCATGTACACTTTTGTCATGAGCACGATAAAGTGTTCTGAAATTCTCATTATTCTCAAGTCTGCTCATAAGTTGTTATGGTCCACAAAGTCTAATGCCTTGGCATATTCAACAAACCACTTTCATAAATGGTATCACTTGTTCCACATCCACTTGTTTCACATCTTCCGATGCCGGTCTGAACTTCTGCCAGTTCCCTTTCAATTTACTGCTGCAACTTTGGATGATCTGCAGCAAAATTTTATTTGAGGTGATATCAATGATATGGTTCTATAAGTTTACGTTTTGTTGAGTCACATTTCTTGGAATGAGTATAAATGAGGGTCTTTTCAAATTATTTGTCCAAGAAGCTCTCTTCTAAATTCCCTGGCAGAGTAAGTGCTCCCAATGCTTGAAGAACTTTTAAAACCAATCCATCGGTACTCAACCAATTCCTAGAGCCATGTTTTTAGCTAATGCATTCAGAGCAACTTGCACTTCTTCCTTCAGCACTGTGTCAGAGAGGGTTGGTTCGCTAAAGAAATAAAACCAAGACACTAGTAATTCTCTTTATATATTTATATAGAGAAAAGGGTATTTAAGATAAGAAAGAAACAGTTAACTAATCTATAAAGCAGTACAAATTGCTCGGTGCAACTCACTTGCTTGAAACTGCTAGAAGACTGGCAGGCCTTGAAGTCTTGAGGGCCGCTGAGTAGTCCTCTGTAGAGCAATGCAACCTATCTGGTCACAGGCAGCGAACAGCAGAGCAGGTCGCCAACAGTCAGCCAGATGACAGAGTCCAACAGTCCCCAGCTCAAGAGATCTATATCCCAGGAGCGTGGTGAAGTATGGCTTGAAGGAACCTCAACTCACAGCTCCACAATCCACGATTAGGTGTCCCACGGTAGTGTTGCTTGGAGGTCGAGGCACAGGATGAATAAAGAAGCTGTCAGGTCCAAAGATCCAAAAGCAAGAGAAAGGGCGGGACTCACTGAGTCCTTCCTATCTCTGCCCTTCAATTCATCCCGTGCATTCACTGGCTGTGCTGTCACAACAGAACTACCAGTCTTCTGTGGCCATATTGGCATAACAAACCTACCCATCACAAGCACCATTTGGTTCTTGCTTACATGTAACCTTCTGAAACTGTGGAATGTTGACTGGTTATAGAATTGTGAGTGCATTCTTTCCATTTTCAGTTGACACTTCCTGTATCATTCAATATTTTCAAGATTCCAACTCAAAACTTGTTTTTTTCCTTTAGTTTAATATATACTGAAATTGTTCTTCCATTTGCTTTTCTAAAACAACACATTTTTGCAGATTTTCTTATAATAGTTGACTTTGTCTTCTCATACTGCCATTTGGGATTTTTCTCTTCATCATATCTTCCATGGTCTTAGTTTTCTACCAGTAACAGCAAGTATCAGTCTCTTCTGAAACCCACTTGGATCTTTTCTTTCTTTTCAGTTTTTTAATAACCTTTGGCTTTCTTCACAAATGATTTCTTTGATTTTCTCCCACAGTTCATTGGCTATTCTGTCATTAGTGTGCAATACAGCAAATCCATTTTTGAGATGTTCTTGAAATTCAGGTGGGATAAACTTAAAATAGTATTTTCACTTTTATGAGCTTGTTTTAATTTTCTTCAGCTTCAACCTGTACTTGTGTATGAACACTAGTACCTATTCCACAGTTCAGCATAGACTACTTTAGCTGCTGATATTAAAATTCTGTGTCTTTCGTCTAGAGAATTTCACAAGTACAATAATCTTTTGTCTTGCTCAAAACATTAGTTATTAGTTTTAGAAATATTTATTATGCCATGTCCATCTCCCTTTCTAAAATCAAACCACATCTTTAAAAGTACTAGTCCTTCTTCTTTGCTTCCAACTTTTGCATGCCAACTATCAATTATTATCAATGCATCTTGATTGAATGCTTGATAAATTTGATACTGAAGCTGTTGGCAAATTTTTTTCAATTACTTCATCAGGTTGATGAATAAATTTTAAGAATAGTTATATTCTTTGAGGGATAGACATTATACTTTTACAAACATCTTTTTTAAAATTTCAAGATAGATCTTGTAGTACCCTTTTTGACAAGGAATGCAACATGTTTCCAATTGATTGTGCAATTCTTGACATAGAAAACCACATTTTTTAATTCAAAATTGTTAATATCCTATTAGTCCCCTAACCTCTATCTTTATACATTTCATTTTATTTGAATAATTTTCAATATTCTTAAATTCATACTCTGCAAACTCCAAGTTCCAATTTTGAATGGATATTTTCACTGGTGTCTTCTCAGTTGGAGGGTTCTGTAGGCTTTATCCCACTGGATTTACTCAGTCAGTGTTAGTATGGCCGTCTCTACTTGGAGATAATAAAATTTCTTCAGTTATTTTTTTCTGTGCCTTCTGCCTTATTTGCTCATCTGTTGATATTATTTCTGACAATACTTTGCCTCTATTCATAAGATGCTCTTAATAGCCATGTTGTAATGCTATATACAGTGCTCTTAGTGGCTACTTCCTCTGAAATGAATAGCCTGTTCTTTCTTCATAGTCTGTTCTCTGTCTGGAAACACTGGTGAAATCTGTTCACTTTGGATGGCCCTGCTGTCATTTGGAATACTAGTGAAAAAAATCCCAGCATCACAGCAACACTCCAGCCATCAAATTATCACAATCTGACAGCAAACAAAAATAAGAAGAAGCAATCAAGAAGAAGATTTGGAGTCTCTATTAGGAATATAAAACCCTCTCCATGGGCTGAGACCCGGTGGTATAGTAGTTGTGCGTGGGACTGTGGCCCACTGGGATGGAGGTTTAATTCCCACTCACAGGAGCAAAGGCTGGGCCTCCTACTTCCACCACCAGGGCAGTGATGCCTAAAAAAAACACCCTCTCTAACTGTCTTAGTTGGGGCAGACTAGAGGAACAAATTTCATAGACACGCATATAGGTATAAGGAAAAGGGTTTATATACAAAAGGAATGTGACACCGAGAAGGCATCGCAGGCCAGTCCAGGTCAAAGCCATAAGTCTGATATTAACCCATATGCCCGAAATCAGTCTACAAAATCTCCTTCCGACTCACAGTAGGTGCAGAATCCCGGTGCTGGCAGATTTCTCCCCATGGCTCCTCGCTTCCAGGGCTCAAGGTCCATTAACAGCATGCCACTCCAGTTTCAGAGGTCTGCATTCATCAGGGCAAAGCCATGTGGTCTCTCCCCCGGCTCCTACAACTTGTCAGAGGCTGCATCTTGTCTTTTCCGTGATTAATCGTCTCTGAGACTAACTCCCAACAACTGGGGAAGATAGCTTCTTCTCTTTATGAGGGAAATATCGCGAGATTTCCCAGAAGTTTCAGGAGAAAGCCATGCCCACATAGAGGCCTCATTGGCTACTCAATGAGGCTATCTGGCTATCTGGCTATCTCCAGATTAACAGGCTAGACTTCACCCCTACATTTCAATCACAAAATTAACATAAGCACATGACTGCCACACCAACACTTCGTGGATCTTCTAGTATGCCTTCTTATGTATGACGTATAGGCTTAGCTGCAGAGGAAACTACTAAATCAAGTATTTCTTAAGGGAATTTTGCCTCCATGAACAAAACATGTGTTTTATAAACTAGAAAGAGGATGACATCGGTGCTGCAAAAGGTCATTAATCTGGCCTGCTAGCAAAATGTTCTGAGATCTGAGTCTACTATGAAGTTGCTCAGAATAAAGTTATAGCTATTTATTTCTGAATTATTACTCTCATTGTAAACTCTATGGAGCTGTCTTCTATTTTGAAACAAACAAGTTCATCATGAGTCTAAACTGACTTGTTGGCAACTGGTATCATAAGATCTACTTTCCATCCACTATTAGCAGACCCTATATAGTGTTTCTAAAAATGTATGTTTTTACAGAAGACAGTTTTATCTTTCTCCTATAGAGCAGCTAGTATGTTTGAATTGCAGACTTTATGTCCAGGAATTTATGTCTACACTGGATGATGATGAACTTAACACTTTATGAAAAATAACATCATTCCACCATTGTCCAATGACACATTCATCATTTCTGTGTAGACTCACA
Organism: Nesogale talazaci; assembly: GCA_004026705.1. Classification (NCBI taxonomy): domain Eukaryota; kingdom Metazoa; phylum Chordata; class Mammalia; order Afrosoricida; family Tenrecidae; genus Nesogale; species Nesogale talazaci. Next base: position 229,578 of record PVJH01001111.1, read on the forward strand.
AGAAGCACATTTAATGTTTATGTTTCTACAAGCATTTTGTTCATTATGATGTATGAATTATGTATGACAATATGTCCTTTCTGTATAGCTCTACAAAGAAGGAATCAGCTACCTATTTCAGAGGAAGTAACCACTGAAAGAAAAATGTATGCATAGATTTGAAATATTGTCAGATACTGAAGGCCTAGTGATTGAAAATAGAACATTGTTGAAGATAATGCTCTAGAATGGGATCTTCTGGTTCAAAAGCATTCAAAATGTGACTCAAGGAGACCCACTTTCTTGAAGTAGAGTCAACCATGATGAGGAAAATGGGGGAAAGCCTGTAAGGAGTGGAGCCTTTGAGCTGTTCATTGGATGATGGAGTACAATACAAGGTGAGTAGAACTAGATGCAGGGATAGGCTAATTGTCAGTAGGTGGAACATACAAAGTAAAGAATTAGGTAGAATGAATCAGTATTATTGAAACAGAACATCACATAGCATAGCTTACCATGCTAGGAAAAATGTATTCAAGAAGAATGGCCTGACATTCAATGTCCAAAAGATATTGGAAAATCAGTTGTAAAACACAATGTTGTTTTTGATGGCATGTTTATTTGCATGCAAAGAAATCTAATCAATGCATCTGTTATTCAAATATGTTCACCACACATTAAATCTACTGAAGAATTAAAAAAATCAATCAGTTTCTTCAGTCTGGAGTTGACAAAGCTTTCAATCAATATGCACTGTTAATTTTTAATTATTGGAATGCCAAAGTTTGAAACAAAGTTGGAAATAGCAATTGGAAAATATGGTCTACTGATTGAAATGAAACTAGAGATTACATGATTAAATTTTACAAAACCAATGACTTTTTCATTGAAAATACTTTTGTTTTCAACATTACAAAATTCAACTATACACATGAACCTCTCAAGAAAGAACACACAGAAATCAAATTGAATATGTGGGAAATGATGATGGAGAATTTCACTATCAGCTATAATCTGGCTAGTGGTCAACTGTTGAACAGACCAGTGTCCATATATAAGTTCAAGTTGAAAATAAAGAAAATCAAAATATGTCTACTAGAGCCAAAATATGACCTTGATTATATCTCATTTGAGTTTCAAATTATTATCTTAAGAAAATATTTGTTACACCAAAAGATTATAACAGAAGACCTTATGAGTTGTGCAATGACACCAGAAACATCACACAAAAAGAAAGCAAAAAGTCATTAAAATGTCAGGAAATAAAGAAAAGATCAAATTGGGTGTCAGAAGAGACACTGAAATTTGCTTTTAATCATGGAGTAGATAAAGTAAGTTGATTATATGATCCAGCAAAAGAGTTCAAGAGAAAACCACAAAGGTCAATTTGAGAAGACCAAGTAAAATATTGTGATGACATGTGCAGAGACCTGGAATTACAAAAACAAAAACAAAGAACATTCTCAGGATTCCTTAACAGAAAAAAGTAAAGGAAAAATTCAAGACTTGAGTGGCAATCTTGAAAAATTCTCTTGGTAAAATATTGAATGGTGCAGGAAGTATCCAGAGAAGATAGAATGGACATAGAAATTCACTGTAACAAAAAGAACTATTTGATATTCAACCATTTCAAGAGGTAGCATATGAGCAAGAATATATATTGCCGAAGGAAGATGTCCAAGCTGCACTAAAACATTGGTCAACAACAAGGCTTCAGGAATTTGTAAGCTATCAATTGGTAGGACTGAATAAGTTGATGAAGCACTCAAAGCACTTACTTGTCTGTGCCAGGAAATTTGGAAGAGAAATTCTTGGCCAAGTGACAGGAAGAGATTCTTCTAAAGCTTCTATAGAAAGGTAACCCAACAGAAGGTCCAAATGACAGAACAGTCTCATTGAGATCATTTGCCAGCAAAATTTTGCTGAAGATCATCCAAAAGCAGTTGCAACAGTTGACTGGAAGCTGCCACAGGTTGAGGGAAAATTGAAAAGAGGGTGTAGAACAAGTGATATCATTGCTGATGTCAGCTGGATCTTGACTTCAAGTAGAGCATTCCAGAAACATGGTTACATGTGCTTCATTGACTATTCAAAAAAACACGCATCTCTGTAGATCACAACAAATTATGGATAGACTTGAAAAATATGGAAATTCCATAGTACTTCATTATAGTCATATAGAATCTGCCCATGTTTTGCAAACAAAACCTGATACTACTGTATGTACTAAAATATATTTTAAAGTGTGTGTTTCAGGGTTGTATCCTCTCATTATATATTTTCCATTTGTATTCTGAGTAAATAAATAGAGGCACTGGCTTATATGAAGAATGTGGTATCAGGATTGGTTGAAGGCTAATTAACAACCTGCTATATAACAGATTATACAACCTTGCTTGCTGAAATTGAAGAAGACATGAACCACTTGTGCTTGCAGATGAAGTGCAGGGACTGCAGCCTTTACTATGGATTGCAATGCATTATAAAAAGGACCAAAATCCTCACACAACTGGACAAGAATTCTCAGAATTGCACTGACAAATGGATAAAAAAAGAAGTTGCCAAGGATTCCATCTTATTTGGATCCACAATCAATACTCATAGAAGCAGAAGGCCAAATATCAAAAACCCATTGCATTGGTCAATCTGATACACAAGACCTTTTCATTGTTGGAAACCAAGTGTGTTACTTTGAAAACTAAAGGTGTCTCTGATATAATGTGTGGTTTTCACAATGACCTAATATGAATGTGAAAGTTGTACATTGAATCAGGAAGTCAGAAGAATTTTTGATTCATTTGAATTATGCTATTGGTGAAGAATAAAAGTGTTTTACAAGTGCAGCCAGGATGCTCCTGATGACACTTTGTCTCACATACTTCAAACAGCCTGTCCTGTCCCTGGAGAACTTGCTTGGTAAAGTGGCCCAAAAACTAAATTCATTACCATCTAGTCGATGTTAAATCACAACTCCACTATGGGTTTCTGAGATGGTTGAAGGGAGTAGAAAGTCCAGGCTTTCTCCTACAGAGTAGCTAGTGGTTTTGAACCCTACCATGTGGACCACAGCTCAAGGCATAGCCACAACCCCAGTGAAAAAGAAGAACAGTCCTAGATGAGCTAAATTGACACAGTGTCTGCAATAATAGCCTCAACATAGAAACACTTTATTCTTTATTCTTTTGTACATAGTGTTGCTATGATTCATAGCCAATTCAAGAACACCTAACAGCCACAGCAACATTTTTTTCCCTTCGTAACCATAAGGTGAAGTGGATCAGCCATCTTGTGACTATGCAATGACCATGAAGATGAAAGTTATATGTTAAAGAATTTAGAGGATTAGATGCAAAAGAAGCCTGGATCCCTAATGATATCTTGGAGACATCTTATGCGTCTTAGATTTCCCACTTAAGGTTTTTTTTTTCTTACGTAAGAATAATGCTCCTTACTTTTAATCCATTATCCTAATACAAAACTATCATTTTCTAAAATAGAGGATATTTAAATTTAGCCTATCAATGCTTGCTTTTCTTTAATCTAAAAGCTCATCTCTTCTTGTGCCTATGTATTTCTATCTCCAGACCGAATAAGCTGCAGTCCTATGACATATGGACAGCTTCCTTAACCTTCTGGTACAGAATTGCTTAGGTTTGCAATTTCTGTTTGTTAGGTGGAGGCTTCCCCATCTTCCAGATATTTCTCTCAGTTAAAGAACCCTCTTTAGAGTTTGATACATAGATGTTCCTGTTGATAATTTTAAAGCCAGTAGTCTTACAGAATGAGAAATGATGAACTTGTCTTCTGCTATTTGTTCTTTGGAACTTTGCTTTTCACCCACTTTAGAATTTTGTAGGTTTTATGACATTTATGAAGTAGAATGAAAGAAAGTATTCTTTTGACAGCTTTTTTCCCTAAAGCATTGGGATATGCCTCTGCGGTTGAATACTGCTCTTTTATTTTACTGCTCTTTTGAAGGTGTCTCAGCTGAGTTGATTATTTATGTTGTGGTGGTGTGTTATTTAGATTATGGTAATTAGCACTATCATGTCTTCATTGTGGATTGTATCTTTTATCAGAAAATGCATTAATTTTCCTGATTTATATCTCTACTTTTTGTATTTGCATACTAATTGACTGTGGTTCTCTACTTTTATAAAAATCATTATATTGGGGTCTTGCACAGCTCTTATCACAATCCATATATCCATCCATTGTGTCAAGCACATTTTTATATTTGTTGCCATTATTTTTCTCAAAACATTTGCTTTCTACTTGAGCTCCTCATTTTTCCCTTGCCTCCTCGATTCTCCCTCTCTCATGAACCCTATATATTTGTTAATTATTGATATCTTGTCATATCTTACACTGTTCCATGTCACCCTTCACCCACTTTTCTGTTGTTCGTCCCCCAGAAAAGAGGTTATATGTAGATCCTTGCAATCAGTTCCCCCTTTCTACCCCACCTTCCTTCCACCTTCCCAGTATGGCCACTGTCACCACTGGTCCATAAGGGATTATCTGTCCTGGA